>CAEGAF010098885.1:0-10904 GCA_903067075.1 Micropoecilia bifurca | reverse complement strand
TATATATATATATATACACACACACACACACACACACACACCACCTGTTGTCCAACACTGCCCTCGTGTGGAAAGGGATATCTTGATATTAAGCTGCTTATAATTTAATTTGCAATAACTAATGAATATTGCCTTTTGTGCAAACATCCTATGTTGTCAACCACCTGTTGTAAAATCTAGTTAGATACAAAAAGTATGAATAACCACACATCTATTCTCATTTAATCTTTTATTGATGAAATCTGGATTTTAATTACATTTTTCCCTTTAATGTATCAAATGTAATGGAAAATCAGTTTACTGCTCTGGACAGCTACTATATGACAAACATTTAATATTCCTGCCAAAATAGTGCTATAATAGTGAAGTAGATCAATAAATACAGCATATTTAAACGATCACAGTGAACTTAGAGCAGAGAGAATCAACAACTGTAATTTGGTACAAAACCATATTATATGCAGGACATGAGGGTTAAATCAGATCAATCATCAGGACAGAGTGAAAGCAGCAAAACCCCCGAACATAATCAGTGGTATCTGCATGGGTTTATGAGCCAAATGTACAACAAACAATGAAATGTTATGAAATAGTGGAAGAACTTCAGATCTAAAACATTCCTGTGACTTTTCTGAAAAATCAGCTAAATGATTTATTCAAGTGGCTTTTTGTTCAATAATCCACAGCTTGATTCTCATTCAGTTTTGTTTAATGCATAATCTCACCATAATGCCTCTGGATGTTTTATGAAAACCAACCACCAGATTTAGAACAACAAAAATCAAACATGTAAAACTACAAACCAAGACGTGCAGAAACAAGAAGCCAGCGGCTTTTAGTGTTAACAACCAGCAGGAACGGCTGATGTGGAGAAAATCCGAGGTGAACCGTAGCTATTAAACAAGTACTGACGTCGTTTCTCAGCGTCTTTTACCTTCATGATCCGTTCCGTTGCCGTGGCAACCGCCACCCCGAGTGCTTCACGAGAAACGTGTCGGGTTTGAATCCGGGTCCCGACGTCAGAAGCAGTTGCGGTCGATCCTGTCCTGCTTCATCTGCAGCCTGGCCTGCTGCTTCTGGAGCAGGACGTGTTCGGCGAAGTCGCGCACGGCGCCCGCGCCGCCGCCTTGCTTGCAGGCGAACTTGCCGGCTCTGATGGCGTCCGGCTGGGCGTCGGCCGGCGCCGCGCTCAGACCCGCCAGGTGCAGACAGCTGGCGGACGCTGCGTCGCAGCCTGGGAGGGAAAACGCAGGTAAATATTTACTTTACTGCTCCGCCAACAGGACGGCCATCAGAACTTAGTTCACAGGTTTCCTAAGTTCTGCCTGTTTGAACTGATTTAAAATGGTTTAAAACATTATAAACGTGTTAAAATGTTACGCTTATAAACCATATTTGTATGAAAATAATTTCAATAGCAAGTACATAATGCTAGAACATGACTGTTGGTAGAGGGTGAGCATAATATCCTTAGTTTGTGTTTTATTTAGTTAATTTTAACCAACTATTATAACCACTTTTTAATAGAAAAGATAGAACTTTTAACCCCAGGAAAAAAACAAATAACAAAAGATATAATACTCACCCTCTATTTAAAAAACAATGCTTTTTTTAACTGGAAAGGAATAAAATCAAACAGTTTTCAATCCTAATTTTTCCCAGTTATTCAGACCTGAAAAATACTTCAATTAAACATTTTTCCAGATTACTGAGACATAAAAAAATTACTTGTACACAGTAAAATATTTATTTATCCGTTTTACTTTATTGCAGAAAATAAGCCGTTAGTGCTTAAATAAATAAATTACTCCGCATTAACACTCAAAAAGCAACAATATCACCTTTTCCACACTGGAAGCTAAATGTTAAGCTCTGTTGGCTGTGCTGGTTGCTGGGAAACCCCTAAATGCTAATATTTTAACACAACCCGAAATCAAATTCTGCCCAAGGCCTCATGCAACCTTGAACCGGCTCTGCATGTTGAGTTAAAGCCGCTGCTGGATACAGAGGGAAAAACAGGAGATTTAATTTATGTGGCTTTAGCAGCTCTTCCATTTGGTGTCTATTGAGTTTTTAATAAGCGCCACAGAAACTGTTCTGGTTGCCTGAGTTTTATGGGACAAGTTATTTTTCTATCTCCACGCGGCCTTGTGCATCAACTCTGGCTGACTATGTATTTGGTATAGTTTGACCGATGTGTAGCCGTAAAAATAATCAAATAAAATCAGCTGCTGCGTGACGAGTATGAAAGCTCCTCTACTGGCTGAACTGCTTAACCACAAACACAACTGGGAACACAAACATAAACTTTATTGGTGCAGGTCAGCAGGGAGGAGGCGCCCATGATCAGCGCTGAGGTAAACTTCAGATATCAGGCAGCAATGGTGTGCGAGGCAACATGCAGATCAGCTTTGTTTAAATGGATTAACTATATATTCACCTATATTTAAGGAATAATTCTGCTCTGCTGGTGAAACGCTCAAAGCAACAGAAACGTATGCAGAATAAAATAAAATAAGGGACTTTTTTCCTAAAAACAAAAACAAACAACTCTTAGCCTGGTGGGGCAGCAAGTGAAGCCTGGTGGGCTGCCAGTCTTATAATACACTGGAAGAAACCCTGTTTAGCCACTAACACCAAAAAGGCAAGAATGTAAAACTCATATTTATTTTGGGCAACATCAAGATCAAGAATGTCTGTAAAGGGTTGATTGTTACTGGGTAATTTTATTCACAAATTTTGCTACAAACTCTTAAAATATGAATGCGGACCTCGACTTGACAGATCTGACCTACAGTTTCCAGTCTATGTAGAACAATGTAACCAAATTTCCTTAATGTTATCGCCAGCAGCTCGTTTGACTATGTAAGTAAATGTAAGTATTTTTGGAAACATCAACCAGACAAAAGTCAAACAAAGTTTATAAAGTCCAGATTTTTACCCATGTAGGCCACATCCTTCCAGTCCAGCTTCCTTTCCTCCACCATCGACTGCACATCTTTTAGTGGATCCTCTCCGACCAGCATCACTTCACAGCCAGTCATCGTCTTCAGTTTACCACTCATCTGTCTGAGCGCAACGTCCTCCTCAGAGATCAGCAGCACCACCTGGAGGACAGGAGGTGTAACGCGTTACAAGACGCTGGTCAAAGTTTCTCCTTCAACGTTGATAAAGACGACAGATCCGACCTCCACATCGTCTTTCTGCAGCTTCCTGAGTCCTGCTGTGTCTCTGCTGTGGATGGAGACACTGAAACCTTCTGTGTTTCTGCTGTGAACGGAGCCCTTAGCAGATGACGCTTCAGACTCGGACAGGTTAGCAGAGAACACTCCAGAATCGGTGTCAGACAGGCCAGCAGAGGACACTACAGGCTTGTCCAGGGACCCAGACAGTTGGACCCGACCATCGGTGAGACATCCGGAAACTTCACAGAACATCAGAGACACTCCACGGCCAAAGTAACCGTACCTGTTGGGAGAAGCATAGAACCCAAACATAAAGATAAAGTTCAGCAGGATGTCCAGCCCGACAAAAATACTGAAATTAAACAAACAGAGAAATTAAAATAAAAGGTTCAAAGGTGAAATCTTAAGTATCTGAAATAATATAGTTTCTTCTGAGAGTAAAAGGTTACTTATTATCCTTCCTTAAACAGGTTAAGATAGATATGAGCTATAAAATACATGTTTATTACATTTTCTACACAAGTTCATTCTTAGACAATGAGATTTCAGTCTGATCAGTTCTGTTTTAGGGCCTCCTGTCACTTTAAATCCAAAGCTGCTGCTGGCCACGCCCCCAACTCAACATTTACATTTGGACGTGAAAATGGCTGCAAAAAGATGCACAATTATACAAGTGTACATCTTTGATAAGCAGAAGTGGAGCCTCCTGCACAACCAACAGGAAAGCTTCAAATGGTTTCTGTATGGTAAGTCAACAACAAAATACTTATCTTTTCCAGCAGCCATTGTACAGCAGTAAACCTAGATGACCAAATGTTCTGGAGCTCCACTTAGGTTCCTAGGCAACAGGGTGGGCTTTGCTGGGGTTGCTAGGTAACAAGCATTGACTGCTGACTTGTCATGTTATATTCCAGAGGATTTTGAAACAACTAATTTTACAGAAAACAAAAATACAATTTATTGCCAAAAACCGTCTGGGTGTAATTTTTAAGCGCTTCGGCTGTTTTTAGAAGCAGTAGAAACCTAAATTAATGTATAAAAACGTGCAAAATGTGAATTTTGGAAACACATCCCCTGTAAGGCAGTCGGTTTAAATTCACCTGAGGACTCTCTGCTCTGCCACAGGCCAGTCGATGTCCACGTCGATGTCCACGCTGTGCTGCGGCTCCATCTCGAAGTAGGCGACCCGACCGCCCTGTAGAGTCCGACACAAACATCAGAAAACCGCCAAACATCTGGAACTGATGGACACAGTCTGGAGAAACATCTGCTCATCACAGGACAGAGTGCCTTTAATTTTCACCACCTAATAATTGAATATCGACTTTTTACCATCAATCAAATTTAAAGATAAATAGATATTTAGTTTAAATGTAACAGACATGAATTTAGGTTTGTAATGGGTAAATTATGCATAACTCTAGATGGCGACAAAGTACTCTTTGATGGTTTGAGGCAAATTCACGACTATAGTCAACAAAGGAATAAAAACAAGATCAAAATTATACATAAAACATCAAATACAAGCATAGATCCTTAAAAACACTTGAACAAACATCCTAAAGTTAAACCTTGGATGCAGACTTGTTGTCGTCATTGAAAAGCATCTGGTCTAATTCTGGCTCAATATCTGACCACTTTTTGGTAGAATTCATTTAAACTGGTTGGTTTTCTGGATGTGGTTGTTAGGGAAACCTTTGGAGCTAATTGTCATTGCTGAGAGCTAAACGTTCAGAGCAGCTACCTGCAGTCGCCCTTCCTTCATGATGAGGTCTCTGGTGGCGAAGTAAAATGAACCGTTCTCAACCAGTTCCCCGTTCCAGTCCTGACGCCGTGGACGCTTTTTAGGGTCCAGATTCTCTGGCTCAGTGCATTCATCACCTGTAAAGAAGGAAGAACATGTTCTGCTGTAGGTTCTCTGAAGCTGAACAGAACAACTGAACCCTGATTGAGTCCAATTACAGTCAAACTGGGAAGGATCAGGCGTTTGGTGGACTCACTTCCTTTCTTGACCTCCCTCCAGCGGAACTGGTGTCTCCGGACCACGGAGAAGACGGAGTCGTATCCGTCCTTCGTGATCTTCTTCAGGGCCTCCTGTAGGTGAGTCGGATGGAGACACGGAGACGTAGCCTGGATGTTACAGATCACTGTCACGTCTGAACAGGAGAAAAACTCATCTGTGATTTTCCATCCTAAACGTTTGGGTCAACTTGTGTCCAGCTGAGCTTTTCCTACCTGGGTTTTTCTTCAGAAACTCCTGAATTGTCTCCAAGGAAGTGGAGGAGTCCTTGGAGACTTCTTTGCTCCTGCGGTGGACTTTGGCCCCCCAGGATTTTGCAATTTTTTCAATCTCATCGTGGTCTGTTGACACCCAAACACTAAAAACAAACAAAAAGTTATGTTTATTTATAGCTGAAGGGCATTATAGCAGCAAATGCTTTATATGATAAAACAGTTAAATATGATAAAAAAACAACAACAAAAGCAACAAACATTACAATGTCTTAAAAGCAACTCTAGACGGGTTGGTATTTAGTTTTAATTTAAAGGAACTCAATGTTTCTGGAGTTTTCTGGAAGTTTGAACCAGATTAGTGGAGAATAAAAAATGAATGCTGTTTCTCCATGTTTGGTTCTGGCTGTGGACCTTGAAGGACTTTAGAACTGGGGTGATGTGCTCCATGTTCCTGGCTATAGTCAGAATGCCAGCAGCAGCCTTCTGGATTTTTTTTATTCAGACCAGTGAAGACACTGTTGCAGTAATCAATGCAACTGAAAAGGTTTCCTGGATTCATTTTTAAAACCTGGAAATGTTCTTCAGGCGACAAAGACCGACTTTGTAACCGTCTTTATGTGTCTCTGAATGTTCAGGTCAAACCAAAGACAATCATAAGCTTTCTTTAATTTATGTTTCCTCTGAGTTAGTATACAATACATAGTGTTCCACAGAGGTATCCATACACCTTGAACTGTTCCACATTTACTCACATTGCTACTTTTTAAATATGTTATGTCATGCTTAGCTGTGAAGTCAAAAAGGACAAATAGTTTTCCATATAAATAAATATGAGATTTGGGGGTCTTTATCTACCAGCTAGAACCTTAAATTTGCTAAATTTTGTCATCTAAATCACCAATTTTCACATTTGGGCACACAGAGATACACAACTGAACTTCTATATCTGGAAAAGGGGGCGGAGCTTAAAGCTGTTGATTTTTATTTGTTGAAATGTGTTTGTGGACAAACAGTAGCTCAAACACAAAGAAAAGATATTAGATTTTAACCATGGTTACAATCTTTTAGCTTACCAATACTGAAACCATAAAATCAAACGTAGCTTGCTCATTCTCTGTAAAGAAATAAACATTTTGATCTTTGGTTGATTTCAAGCGTTTTTGTGGGTCCCTGACAGTCTGAGGGAGTCTTAGTTTGCCTAATTTCTTATTAGCTATCAGATTTTTCAACATGGTTTAAAAGAAAATGGTTTTAAAATAAACTCAACTGGAAGTGGTTTCAAATGGAGGCTTATTCTGACCTGCTGTGAATTGTGGAGCATATTTAATGTTTAACTTTGTTTTAGTGCACTAAGTTGAAGAGTTTGTTTGGCTAAGCCTCTGAACTGATGAGTCACTGAGACACAATCAGCCACAAGGTCCTGAAACTCAAAGGAAAAACCAGCACAGTGTTGATACAATACCTATTTTCTAGTAACGTTTATTTGATGGCTTATGAATTTGTCAGTTATCCATGTGTCAATATGTAACTTCTCATCGGTACGGACGTACGTCACATGCGGCGTACCCCAGGGCTCAATCCTAGGATCCCTCATATTTGATATCTACTGGCTCAGATTATAACAAGCAATCAGATATAAAAACTATGCAGATAATGAATAACTCTTCATTATTATGTCACCAGGTGACTCTGAACCCACTCAAGCGCTGATAGAACAGATAAATGTCTCCAGTCGAACAGAAACAAAACTGAAGTTATTACCTTTGGATCTAAATAGGAACATTCTGGAATCAATGCACAGCTTCAGTTATTACAACTAAAAATTAGCCTGAAACCTGTGTGTGGTGATGGACTCTGACCTGAACCTTCAGAGTCGCATAAAAACAGTTACAAAGTCGGCCTTCTATCACCTGAAGAAAATCTCCAGGATTAGAGGACTAATGCCTCAGTTAAGATCTAGAGAAACTCATCCATGTGTTTATCTTTAGTCGCATTGATTACTGCAACAACGTCTTCACAGATCTGCCTAAAAAAATCAATCAGATCCAGAACGCTGCTGCTGGAGTTCTGACTAAAACCAGGAAGTTAGAGCACATCACCCAGTTTTAAAGTCCCTACACTGGCTCTCTGTAGCTCAGAAAATAGACTTTAAAATACTGCTGATAGTTTATAAATCACTGAACTGCTTAGCCTCCCAGTACATTACAGATTTGTTGTTGTCATAGCAACCTTCCAGACCTCTCGGGTTCTGCTCTGCATCCCCAGAACCAAACATGGAGAAGCAGCTTTCAGCTTCTATGCATCACAAATATGGAACAAACTTCCAGAAAACTGTAAAACAGGCGAAACACTGTTAAACAGTTGATCAGATAAAAATAACTGATTATTGTTAGTTATTTTTATTTGATTAAAGATAACCAGCATTGATAAATACATTTGATGTGTATTTGCTTGATGATTTGACAAAATGTAATGAAAGTCTGCATGTGTACAGAATTTTTATAATTTAAAGCACTTTAACTGCCTTGCTTCTGAAATAAAAATAAACTTGATATAACTTTAAAATCACCATCTGTGTGACTCTGTTTTATCAAAAAAAGTGGTTTTATTAATAGTTAAGAAAAATATAAATTCAGGAGAGAGAAACAGACCAAGATAAAGACAGAAAGAAAGACAGAAAAGTAAAGAGAGAGAGAAGAGGAGGAATAATGGGAGGGGAGCAGATCCTGTCAAACTCGTCCCTCTGACTGAACAGTAAATCCTTTCAACTCTGAGGCATGACGTCTCGGAGCCGTTAAAAGTGGGTGGACACGTCTTTCGTCTCTAATACAGGATATTTGAACAGGAGAGAAAAAAAAGGACAGCAGCCACAGCTTTACATCCTCATTTACTCTACCAAAGTAAGGGGGTTAGAGGTCAATATCAGATCAGTGACCTTCAGGTCCAACATTTAGACAAAGGTCCTCTGAGACGTACAAATCTTCCTTCTGTGCAGATTGTATGTTTATCTGAGAGCAGAGCTGTTCCTTTAAGTTTTGCTTTTATAAATAAAAGAGATTAAACCTTTGCCTCACGGACGCAAGATAAGAAACTTGACAATGTTGAGGAATCTGCAAAGTTAGAGAAATGGAATATCTGCTGGTATCTGACAGTTTGTATCATTTATGTTTTATACATTTAAAGGACATCCGTCATTAATGATAATCTGCAAGGATTCGATGTTTCCTCAAAATGTCCTATTGAAGTTTTTGATGCCCAGTTGAACCGAGTCTAACTGACTATCAGCTGTGAAAACAAACGGAATTCATCAATGGCACTAAATCCCCTGATATACCTCTAGAAATATCCGTTTTTTTCTTTTAGCAACATCTCAAAAGTTGCATTCTACTAAAAGGTCACCTGAATTTCAGAAATCTCCATCTTTCAACTTTGAGAAATATTCTTGAATATCACCCGTTTGTCCCAATCAGCTCAGATTTCCTGGAAGGAAAAAATAACTATAAAATTAAAAGTTGAAATGTTGGCCACTTTGCCCAGCCTGGCAGCCAGTGTCTCACTAATAAAGACCAGAACTAAAAGTCATAAGGGTATTTCAGAAAGCCTGAAGAAATGTTGCTTAAGAGCACATGAGATACAAGAAAGTCTGGGCGCTTGGAGGCTAAATAAGAAAAAAGTAATGAGTGTTTCACTCTACGTTCCCTTTTCAACCTTTGAGTTGATCCTGGTCCTGAATCCTCACTGCTCTGCATGCTTTACTGGTTTTCTCTGGTTGAAGACACCCTCCTCTATTCATCTCCAATTTCTTATTTCAATTTTTCCTTTGTCTTTGTTGACGCAAACGGTGTAACATTCAACCAGTTTGTGTATTTGGGTTGAATTTTAACAGCATTTCATTTTTATGGCTTTTAAAATAAACAGACTAATCTTTTTTATTTGGCACTTTTAGTGTGAAAGCACATTTTATAAATATACTTAATCAAAAACAGACTGTAGAGATTAACATGCCAATGATAGAGTGTTAGCAGTAAACTACAGTCATCTGCATAAAAAATAAAAGGAGGCATTGGATCAGGTTACACACAGATCAGAAAACTAGGTTGTAAGTAAGACAGGTCCAGAGACAGAACCCTGAGGTACACCTTTTGTAATTCTTCTTAGAATAAGTTCAAGATTTTAATTTTGCATATTTTGTTGTTTTGCACTGCGCAAAAATATTTGTTGGTAAACTGCAAATCCATCAGATGGTATCGATTATATCAAGATGCGTTTTTTAATAATGGTATTAAACTTATAATATGTGTATATCTTCATCATTTGTATATTGAGGCATTGGATTTTGGGATAATTATTCTTTCTGGTTTTAGATACATTACGGCTGGAAGGATTTTTGCTCTAGTATTGAACAAGGTACTAGTTTTAGAACTGTGAGCAGCTCTAAAGCAGTCATCACTTATTGATTATTGTTTTTTATTTGACCTTTATTTAAGATCTCATTTACAGAAACTGGTTTTGAAAAAACTAATTGTAAACACAGCAACAATGCAAGTAATTAATTGACTCAATTAAATCAAATAAGCTACTAAAATATGACCTTAAAAACTAGAGCAACTTTTACATTAAGTTATTTGCGTAAGTCGATCTGTAAAGAAACCAGCCTCAAAAACTATATTTTAGAACATGAGTGTGTTTCTTAAAATGTTTCTTTAAATTTTGAACATATTCCAATTGATAACATGTTAGAAAAGCATTTCAGGAAAATGCAGCCCAGTGAAAGTATACTTAAGTTGATTATTTTCCTCCTTATAAATATATTATTTGCACTTTTACAAAGTAAACCTACCAACTCTGCATAAATCCACACTGTCACTTTAAGAAACTTAACGTGTCTGGGCTGAAACAGTCGAATAAACTTTAATTATATTCAGAATTCAAGCAGCAGATTTGTTGGCTTTATACCTGGAACAGGCCCTGCGGTGAACCTAGCTTGATTCTTTCCTCCTAAAGTCCAGCATAGACTCGGTACCGGCAGGTATGGACCTACCTGTCGAACTCTCCCGAGTCGATGGCGGCTCTCAGCACCCAGCCGACCAGAGGGACTCCGGCCAGCGGCTTGATGTTTTTCAGAGGTATTCCTTTACTTCCGCCTCTAGCTAGAATCAGAGCCGCTACGTGTTTGCCCCGGCGCTTCTTCGGACTCTCGGCTGCTTCCGGTGTCTCATTTTCCTCGGGGGTTCCTCGTTTTCGGGCGGCCATGCAGCCTTTTTGTAAGGACAAACGCGAAGACTGTCTTCTTCTTCTTCTTTAGGGTTTTACGGCAGCTTGCATCCATTGTCGTTGCACTACTGCCCTCTATTGACTCCTACTATCTATACCTCACATTCTCTTAAAGATCCCAGTTTTTTTTTTTAAAAACAAAATATCTTCTTTTTCCCCTCAATATTATTCAGCTGCTCAATCACCTTTTCAAATTTCAGTTCCCTATTA
>CAEGAF010098881.1:0-37557 GCA_903067075.1 Micropoecilia bifurca | reverse complement strand
CTCTGAGTAGCTCCTCTCAGACAGCCAGGGTCTCATCGTTCTCTCAGTCTCTGATACTCTTTGTCTGTTGCTATTAAGAATGATCGATCAGCCATTGTTGTCATGGAAATCCTCACTGCGCCGCGGATTCCGGCTGCGGGTTTGTCCTCTTTGTCTTTCTGCTCAAAACACAGCGCCGCTTCGCAGGTCATCTTGGCTTTATCTATCCCACAAAGACCAAACCAGGCCCAGGAGGTGCAGCTGCGTCGAACCAGGCTTTCGGGTAAGCGCTGACTGAACAGCTAAGGCTAACTAAGCCTGGCTGTTAGCCTGGTCTGGAGCAGGCTAGCTTCACAGAATAAATCACCATGGGAACTTCTGCTACCACTTTCATGAAACCGAATTGAGGTTTAATGATGCCGGAATATCCAGAAAATCCCTAATTAATCCACTATTTAAGTTTTGTGAAACAGCCCTTAAAAGGGATATGACATTTAGATTCTGTCTCATTTCCACCTTGAAATAATTAAGCAACTCATGTGGATGAATACATTTTAAAATAGCAGCCAAAGCTGCTAGATAATGAAATGCACAAAAACGAGACATTGAACCATGAATTCAAATATTAAAATGAGCACAAAGCAAGACATATAAGATAAACACACTGAACACCATGGGAACATGAAAAAAGTAATTTGCTGAATGTATTGAAATGCTTTAATCCAAAGAGGCTTTTTACTTTCTTTCCACAATATTCAAATTTTATCAACAGCCAAAATAAAGTTTTTGGTTGACTGATTATTCATCAATGTTTTGATTAACAGTGTAATTCACATTTATGCACTTTTTTTTCTTCATCAGGAAGTAGATGGCTTTGCCAGAAGCTTAGAGACAGTGATCACCTGTAGGAAGTGATGAGCAGCTGTGTAAAGCTAATCCACAACCTGTCTGCCCAAAAGTCAAGAGAGGCAGATAAAGTCAAATTATTAGAGATCAAAGCCGCTGAAGAGACACAGCGAAGAGCAGCTTGCTTCCAACACACTGAGGTTTGGTGCTCACACCGATCTTCAATACTCCATAACTGAGAATCTAATGGCGCATTTCTCAGCCGACAAGAATGACTCTCTGGAAGCGACTGCTGGGTTATCACTGTGTGTCTTGGAAGATTTGTGTGCGTAAAATTGAGTTTAGAATGGTAAATGGATTGATGGTACTCTATTCATGCAGAGAAAATCACAGTACTTAAAAACCTTTTACATCTTTCAGGGTCTTTTCTGTGTACGTTTCTACTCCCACCATGTGGGTACACAGAACATCAAATTTATTGACTTTACCCTGATGATGCTATTTGCTTGAACCAACAAATCAAGT
Organism: Micropoecilia bifurca; assembly: GCA_903067075.1. Lineage (NCBI taxonomy): Eukaryota > Metazoa > Chordata > Actinopteri > Cyprinodontiformes > Poeciliidae > Micropoecilia > Micropoecilia bifurca. The sequence goes on along the minus strand of CAEGAF010098881.1, from coordinate 36,207 downwards.
CACTCTTAAACAGTTTCATGTCAGTATTAATGCAGCTAATACTGCAGGTTCAATTGCAAATTTTCTCCTTTGCAATTTCATGCAACATGAAAGGAGTGGTCACAAAAAAATATTTTTTTCAGCCATATATGTATTTTTTTTTTCAGCCACTCCTTTCATGTAGCATGAAATTGCAAAGGAGAAAATTGTTTTCTTATCTAGAAGAAACGCAGAACTTTCTAACTTGATTTAGAATTTTTTCAGCATTCAAAACATTAATACTGACATGAAATTGTTTAGGAGTGACTTGATATATATGATAACTTGATTACTAGAACAAGGAACAGATGGTTGATTAGAAATGGGTTGCAGGTTTGAGGGGAGAGAGAGAAAATGGCAGGGGGGCAAGGGAGAGCACAGAGGGGACTCGGACATGAATCTAACACTACAGAATGACTCGGCATAAGGAATATAATACTAGACACAATAAATGAACAAGAATCACTGAGAAAGACTGAACTAAAGTAAAACAGAAACAAGGCAGTTCTAGTCAAAGAACGAGACTAAGGCTGTGATCACACTACAGCCTGAAAGTGACCCAATTCAGATTTTTTTAATGTAATGAGACCTGTGTCTGATCTTTTCATGACAGTCTGAACATCTCAGGTCGGATTCTTTTCAAATTTTATTTGAAAAGGCCACTTGGGGAGCCCAAACATATCCTATTCAAATGTGACCCAACGTCCAGGTCGCATTCAACTGAACTGAACTGAACATCACTGATACTGGACAAATCTCACTATTTTGCGTCCTGATGCGCGCAAGTGGGAAGAATAACAACCATGATGGACCATAATGAGGATTAAGTTGTTAATATGCTGCTCTGACCGGACAACAATTTCTAATGTGCAAACTCATGTTTACCTCGGCAAACATTGAGCATTTCTTCTTTTTACGGTGGTGGGCAAAACACTGATAATGTTGACATTACTGCGCCCTCTACTGCTTTGGTGAGACACTTTCTTATTGTTTGTCCGTTCACACTGGAGGACACACACAGGTTGCATGTATTTGGACGTGTGAACGGCCACAGCAATAAAAATCTGATTTGGAAAAATATCTGAATTGAGTCACTTGAGGCTGCAGAGTGAATACAGCTGTAGGAAAACAGAATCAATGAATCAAACCCCAAAACTACCAAGATCCTAACAGAAACCCAGGTTCAACTGCATTTTTTGCTCTTTTGATCCGTGATCAACTGCTCATTTTCTAGCATACATCAAAAATATGCTTTCACATCGTAGTTGAAAGTGAAGACAAACACGAGTGTAGATAACAAGCAAGGTCACAAGTCGAGTCCCAACCTATTACTTCTGGAGTGAGTACCTGAGCCGAGTGAGAGGCCTGGCTGCCTGGAGGTAGATAAACAGATTTCTCTGATTGTGGAAGTAACACGTTTTGTGTGGGAGTCATCTGGGGTTGGAGTTTTCCTTCCGAGAGACAGGAGAAAACATCACTTCCTCCCACATTGTCTTCCACAACATGCTCAACTGTCAGTTCTGTGCTCCCTATCTGCCAAACTGCCTCTGCTCACGTTTTTTCGCATGAACAGGAGATTTGTATTCCAGATCAACACTTTTCTCTACAGAGTACGATTTCAGGACTGTTGTGATTAAACACACTTTGCCGTTTTCATGAGTGCAACGAATTTTGAATTAAGACAGATGCCCGTCTCAGAAATGACATCCATTTGACCTTTATTCTTCAGCCTTCCCCTTGAGGATGCCATGTTGTCTTCCACAGCTTTTCTAGCTGTCATTGAAGTGTCTGTCTGTCTGTCTGTCTGCTGATGCTGACTCTGTCAGTTTCTGGCATAAAAACAACGTGCTACAGAATTTACTTAGTATAACAATAAAATATTGGTGAGAAAAATGACCAGTGGCAATTCAATGTTCTGTCTCTGATGGGGACTATTGGAGGAAAAATCGTTTTATCTATCTTGTTGATGAAATACTCTTTTCATAAACATTTTTGCAAAAGTACTTGTATATTTTAGCATATTTTGATAAGTAATATTCACAAATGTCCATATATTAATTTTTTATGTAACTGCATTAACTGTGAAGCAGAAGAAAATAATATATATTTTTAAAAAAATTTTGGAACAACAAAACATGGACACAGCTGCACCTACCAGCTTTGAGACTAAAACTTTTCCCACATTCTTCTTTACAAAATAATTCATGCTAAGTCAGAGTGGGTGGAGAATATTTGTAAATATAAATTTGCACGTTTTTATTCCACAGCTTCTCAACTGAATTTAGGTCTAGACTTTGACTGGGTCATTTAAACATTTGATTCAACATTGAAGGCACAAACCACTTGGATACATTTCTGGTTTACTGTTGATGGTCCTTGTTCTACAAGAAGGTGTATGACTTCCTGAACTGGAAGGTACATGAAGACACTCCTTAGCTTGTCCAGCAAAAAACAAACTGTGCTGTTATGAAACGAAAAGAGATGAAGAATGAACAACAGCCATTTGAGGATGTCCAGGAACATTACATCCAACAAAATGGTCTGTCCTTAACCACTTGAAGAAATGGACTGAATGATGAATCTGGAAGCTCAAGTGAGAGAAGTCAAACAGCGCCATCAGACAAAGGTTCCTATCTGCAGATTTCATTCATTTTGCAGGAGGAGGACACCCAGCTCCAGCAGTGGTCACTGTTCCTCCTTCATGTCGGAGTTCAACCACTTTCCACCTTCCATCTGTAAGTAGTTTCACAACTACTACATTTTTAGATGTTTCTATTCTATAAATGGTACTTCAATTGTTTTTTCATTCAGTGGACTACATAGAGAAATATTGGATCCACCTCAAGAGCTCCTGAGGGAGTTCCAAGAGGAAAAGCAGAAATCTAAAATATGACACAAACTTATGTTGTGTCATAGAGCTCCACCCTAACTGCAACCTGGTGATTTATTGAGAAAATTATACAAGTCCACCACTAACTGCCTGTCTGATACTTAACGTATGTGTTGCTATAGAAGTGAACCATGTTCTTCCTGAGCAGATGATCAGCAGAGATCCACCACCAAGAGAAGCTTGTGACCTTAAGAACGTCTCCCAGTTTATGGGACATTTCAAGGACTTCCATCAAATTACTGACTTTCCAAAATAAAATGAAAAATTTGGTCTTTGCAGAGACCAAAGAGTTGCTCTCCAGCTGCCTCAGCTAAAAAAAGTGGCTAAAAACATTTCCAGAGCATCTGTTCACCTGCCGTATAAAGGATTATGGTTGGATCTAAAGGGGGCAGATGTTGGGGTTTTGATGAGAAAATTTTTCTTTCAGTCATTGGAAACTTCAAACTTGTTTTGGATTTTAGACATGAACTTAACCCTGAGTCACTTTAGACTTGATTTGATAAACATGACTTGTAGACATCCTGGTATGTGCTTTAATTAAATTGACAGAAAATACACACATTTTCTTGTAGAAACATGGTTTTTAAAATGATTTTAAAAAGGCAACATGACTGAAACCATTGTCACTGACAAGGCACAATAATTGGATTTCAGTAGTACCTTGGTATTTTGTGAATATTTGCATTTCTGCTCTGTTTGAAACATTCTGCTTGAAAGAACTTTGCGTTACTACTCCTTAATAAAACGGTATAAGTCAATACAAGTGTGACTCAGGAGCGTATGTCATTATCTCAGAATGTTGTATAATGTGGCAAAAGCACCTGAAGACACGAGGCTCAAGTAATTTAATTGTAAAGCTAAACTGACTTTTTAAAATTTTGATTGGAAAAAAAAGTTATCAAACAGCAATGCATGGAATGGCCTGACACGACTACAAATTCTCTAGAAGTATGAAAATATTTGAATAAAGAGATGAAGCCTAAAAAAATATCAATGATTTGTGAATAAGTTTACAAAATGTTGAAGGTGCTGTGTACACACAGCGCATCCAAACAGACCTTTCCTGAAATCTACAGCGCTGTGATCAAATGTGATGAGTCGACTTACAGTGACAGGATTATGTCAGAAAATATTCTCGGAAGCTAAGTGTCACAAGGTGAGGTCCGGCTCTCTGTTCATCCTCTGTTCCATGTATTTGCTAACTTTTGAGGTTAATGATTTATACCAACTGTCTCATGCCGTTAGAGGCTCGTTTGATCAGGATGACATTCTGTTAAAGGTGCTTTTCTTTGTTCTTTTTCTCCTAAAAGACAAACCAGAGTTACTTTTGTGTATAGGTGATGTAAAATATCCCAAACTGTTAGAATAAATGGTATGTTTCATCGAGCTTTCACTGGAATTAAATCATATGATATTGTCATACTGTATATAAAGAAATTTGTTCTGTGAAAACAAGTGCAACAATAAATGTGATTTTGGTGCATTTATTAATTTTTCTTATTATAACACTAGTCATGTGGGCTTGTCATCCTCACACAGAGACTTATGGTGTTGTAGGTCTGTGTACATTCAGGCAGTTTGTTCTTTTCATTTGAAATAAAAAATACACCAACTTATTTGCTTTTTGCTTTTTAAACCATCAAAAGAAACAGCCTGAATGTACACTGACCCCTGATTGACCTACATCACTGCATGTAAGTTAGTCAGTTTGAAGATTTTAAGTTATACTTTTATGCTCAATTTCTTTAAATGAAGGTTCAACATACAGTGTAGTTTTTTTATTGTAATTAGAAGAAACGTTAGTCTGGGTTCTGAGTCAAAAAGCGAAGCTCTCGATTTATCGGTCGATCTACGTTCCCACCCTCATCTATGGTCATGAGCTTTGGGTCATGACCGAAAGAACGAGATCACGGATATAAGCGGCCGAAATGGGTTTCCTCCACAGGGTGGCTTGGCTCTCTCACAGAACGGGGAACAAAGCCTTAGGAGTTCTTGCTTCAACAGTGTTTGAACGGAACTTCGTTTTTCTCTTCCGAGCTTCGCTTAAACCTACATTCCAGCGCTATTTCGATCCTGTTTCTACTTGAACACTACTAAAAAAGTTGACGTACAGCTTTATTTTTCTACGTTTTTTTGTTAAAAAAGCACAAAGAAAAGCCACTTCTCACCCTATCTCCGTTAGAGATAGGGTGAGAGAGCCGCTACTCCTCCACGTCGAGAGGAGCCAGTTGAGGCTCAGGTATCTGGTCAGGATGCCTCCTGGACGCCTCTGGGGAGACCCAGGACACGCTGGAGGGTCTATATCTCTCGGCTGGCCTGGAACGCCTTGGGGTTCATGGAGGAGCTGGAAGAAGTGGCTGTGAAGAGGGAAGTCTGGGCCTCCCTTCTGAAGCTGCTGCCCCTGCGACCCGACCCCGGATAAGCGGAAGAAAATGGATGGATGGATGGATGGATGGGTTCCGTGGAGCTTTTGTTGTTCTCAGAATCAGAATGCTTTATTGTTAATGTACAGAAGCACAACAAGCCCATCCAAAGAAAACAATGGACCAACAGAGCAGATGAGGCGTCCTGACACTGATGTTTAAATGCTGCCCTATGTCTGCCCGTCTCCATCTTGCAGTGTGAACCCTCCCCCAAAAACGTCAGTATTTAGAAAAAAAAACAGTGTTTTAAACTGACACCAAAATCCACAATGATGATGAGGTTTGACATTTCACCCTCATTTATGTTGCGTGTCTGCAGACATTGGACAGCAGATATATGCCATGCAATATGTCAGCTCTCACACACACTGAGGAGTGACACCAATTATTGTAGCAATATACAATATGCCCAAAGGTATCTGCTCCTAGTTGATAGACAGTCACATTCTCTGACCTTGTGCACACAGCCAGAAAATACACAACCACTAAAATGGCCAAACAGATGTGCAATGTTAAATGTGCACATTTCCTTGGGATGTGTCATAATGAAATGTGCTACTAGACACACACTTGCGCTCCATAGTAGTTGTGGTGCTTCTTAAATTCTCCCCTGACCTTGGTGATGAACGATATTTCTAAACGTCTTGTGCCTATCCAGAGTAAATACAAAATACAGTTTGATAAAAGTTTTAGAAAGCAAGGTATCATTTGATGACCCCAAACCAATCACCATAAAATGTTTGATCTGAAAAATTTAGGTGTGATCAGGGGCGCGGTATAGGGAGAAAAAGTAATGACAATTCCAGGGGCCCTGACCAACAGGGGGCCCGCCACAATTGAATTATTTATGTTTTGTTCATAGGGGCCCTGTCAATTACAAAATTAATCATATTGTATTTTCAAAGATTGTTTTTAGCAGTAAAAATGTAATGTTCCCACTCCCAGATCAAAAAACACACATCCATATTTACCCTGAAGCCCCTATCTGCGTTAAATGGTTTGTTCCTGCTTGGAGAGCTTCAGAGTGAAGCTGTTAGCAGCAGACAGTGGAAGACACAAACGATTGTGGATGTTACTATGCTGCTAAAAAAAAGTTATAAAATTAGGTTTTCAAAAAAAGAGAGAGGGAGAAAGAGAGAAAAATGCAAGAGTGTTAATTTCTAACTCAGTTTTCTCCATGAGAGGTGAGTAGACAGTGTGAGATTATCAACCATTTAGCATAATTAGCTTAGCTACAAACTACTGTTGGCCTCCATTTCATTAGCATTTAATGAATTAAGGAAAAAAAATTACCAACATATTCATATATTTAACTTGTACCTTTTACCACTTAACAACAGATGAGTCAGTCAGCAGCAGCTCTAACCCACGTCCCTCCTGACCTGTTGTCTTCTGAGTGAAATTAAAGCTTCAGTATGTCATGTTTTATCAATATTTTTTTCACATTTTTTAAAACTGTCATTATGTTGTGACATTACATATGAGAGGTAATCTGTGAAAAATCTATTTCCTCTGCCTTTTCCCAGTGCTAGAAACAACCAGCCAGTGGCAGGAAAGTTTTAGTGCAGTCAATCACAATCTTATGTGGTGCTGCTCATTCTTCCTCTCCCTCAATTTGTGCTGTGCTGCAGCTAGCATAGCACATAGCTGTGCAGATTCAAACTGTGAATCCTCAGTTTAGTTAGCATGGCTACCAATGACAGCAGATAAACAATTTATTGTAATGGTGAGTTGTTTCTCCACGATTAGCACATTTAGAAGTGAGTGAATGAGGCTTAAGTATCTGGGGATCTTGTTCACAAATGAGGGGAAAAGGGATCAACAGGCGGATTGGGGCAGCGTCTGCCGTGAAGCGGGCGCTGTACCGGTCCGTCGTGGTGAAGAGAGAGCTGAGTCAAAAAGCGAAGCTCTCGATTTACCGGTCGATCTACGTTCCCACCCTCATCTATGGTCATGAGCTTTGGGTTATGACCGAAAGAACAAGATCACAGATATAAGCGGCCGAACTGGGTTTCCTCCGCAGGGTGGCTGGGCTCTCCCTTAGAGATAGGATGAGAAGCTCAGTCATCCAGGAGGGACTCAGAGTAGAGCTGCTGTTCCTCCACATTGAGAGGAGCCAGTTGAGGCTCGGGCGTCTGGTCAGGATGCCTCCTGGACGCCTCCCTGGTGAGGTGTTCCGGGCACGTCCCACCGGGAGGAGACCTCCCGATGGGAGGTCTCCTGAGGACACGTTGGATGGACTATGTCTCTCTGCTGGCCTGGGACGCCTTGGGGTTCCCCCGGAGGAGCTGGAACAAGTGGCTGGGGAGGGAAGTCTGGGCCTCCCTTCTGAAGCTGCTGCCCCCGCGACCCGACCCCGGATAAGCGACAGAAAATGGACCCCTGTTCACGACCCCCTGTGAACTGAACAGGCATCCACAGGGGGTCGTGAACAGGGGTCCATTTTGTTGACTAAATTCCTCACGATGTAAACAATAACATTCAACGTGTTTAGAGATGTGCTGAAGAGACGGCGCGTCTCCATGTGATGGCTTCACAGACAGCTGCATGTTCTCACAGGATAACCAACATAAGAACATGGGTCTGCAAACTGCTTCACTCTAATTTGGTTTTTAACCCTCGCACACTTTGACCTTAATTGACTTCTATTATGAAACCCATGCTAGCATGCTAACTCTCCCCCAACGATCCTGCAGTCAATTCTCTTTCCACGATCAGCATGGAGCCATGTCGCTAATAGAGTTAGCACACTGACAGCCGGCGTTTGCTCCGTGTGTTAATGCCCTTTTCTGTGCAGTTTTACGGAGGCGCTGGGTCTGTCTGTATTGGTTTTCCCTATTAGAGGATAATAGTTTTAGTCTGGATGGTTCAGGCCATTCACATCCTGCTGGGAACATTGATTTCAGTATTTACCACTCTCAGCGTGCAAATATGTGTGTTGTTCTGCATTCGGTGCACCTGCTGATGTCCACTGTGAAGCACAACAGTCAGAGTGACAAAAAAATGAGGATGTAAAAATAAGCTTCATGGCATTTCTTGGTTTATGAATGCACATTTTAGTATGTCAATGTAAGCCTTTTATAGGGAAATAATTCCCAAATAGCCAAACCCATATAGGGTTGTTTCTCATATTCTCATGTAAAAAGCGATTATTAAAGGTATGCTTTTTGGAGGGTGTCTGTGAATAAACACATATAGTTGCTCTCACTGACAAATACAGGCATACAGGTTTATGCAACGTATAAATAAAGACGCTATTTGTATAACATTGCCAATAGTTCTTCATAGGTCAAATAGCTTAGAACTAGAACGTTCCTTGATAAAAACTTCTCGATTGCCCTTTGTGTTCTGAATAAAACAACATTGATTCTGCTTAGATGTTTCTTTAGAAACATGAGTGATTTATGAAAGCACTTCTTTAGAGATGCATTTATCTCTAAGCAGAGGAGCTAAACGAAGTATCCAGGTGCTTACAGTGCCAGACAAAAAAACAATCAGAAGACTTTTAAAATTTATTTTGTCATTACGGCAAAGGTTGGAAAAAACATAAACCCACAGAATCCATGTCTCAAACCTGTTAATGAATATCCACAGGAGTGAGATCCATGTCAAAAAGTCATTTTTCCTCAAAACCAATAACTAGTTGTGCCACGCTTGGCGGCAGCAGCTGCCATAAAGAGTTTGTGAAACTGGCAGTGAGTCAATCGAACCGCTGTGGAGAAACCCAGCCAACTTTTGTTTGCGAAATGGGTTTAATTTAACCACCCTGGAAGGACTTAGTGCATAAATGGTGAGCTTAAGGTATGCTGCTTCTTGTCCACCAGATTTAAATCCAGACTTTAAGTCCACAACAAAATACATACATCTTTGTACGTATTTTGCTTTTCAGAGTTGGACTTGCTGTTGTACTTCTAATGCCTGTGCTGCTGCTTGTGAGCACAGGTTAATAAGCTGCAGGTCTGACATTCTCCTTCAAGATTCCTGTAGCCAGCAGAATCTATGGCTTCATCCAGGTCCTCAAGCAACAGTTAGTGAATTTTATTGAGTGTTGCTTTCTGAAGTCCTTTAGCATATTTCACGCTGTTGGACAGGTTCCAGTCTGTTTGGATAAGTTATAGCTGAAATCACCATTTAGCAAATGGATTTTGTATTTACTCTGGTGTCTTTAGATCACATAATGATCGTAAATGTTTTACTATAGCTGTGTTTTCATCAAGCACTGAATTGTGCAAATTGAAATGAGAAAAAGGAATTTGCTTAATGGAAACACACCAATTAAAAAAACAAAACAAAATTTTATCAAAAAGCTTTTTGCACTAGGGTGAGGTAGTTTAACAGCTGTGTCAAAAACAGTATATTTCGCAAAAATGCTGTGGAAACACTTCTTTCGCATCACACGAGTCATGTGATCAACACCTGAGATTATTTTAACTGTGTTTCTCAGGGATGTGGACAAAGTTTTATACACATTTGTTAACAGAAGCACAGAACTTACTGCTTCATCTCCCAAATGAAACATTCATCTTGTGGTATTTTTGTTGATTCCATCTCCATCTTGGCCAGCTGTGTATCCTGCACTGAGCCAATCTGGAACTCTCACACTTGACTTCATAACATCGAGTTTTATTGCAGGCCCTGAGAGCTCTGACAGAGACCCTGGTAAGAGTCTGTGATAAATGAACCTGCTGGCCTGCAGCCTGGTAACTGCCAGCAGAATGTCTCTGAACATTTCCTCTATCATCAGGGCTTTCTAATCACAAAGCATTCACCTTCATCCCGCTGCCTCCATCAGCGTTTAGCTCTTCTCAGCCATGTGTGTGTGTGTGTGTGTGTGCGTGCGTGCGAGCGTGTGTGTGTGTGTGTGTAGGTGTGTGTGCGCACGTCTGCCATTAATCTCTGACTATAGTGCTTTTTTTTTTTTTGGTCTGGCCTTGCCAGCGATCGATCGGCATCTCCTTTGTCTGAAACATTAACAGACTCTGAGGGGTGTGTGAAACCAATATGAACTGACTCACCTGGCTGTGTATCCATTACCTGTTCAAACATAAGGAGACTTCCAAGGTGAAAGATTCTTTTGCAAAGAGTGCTGATGTCCGATAACCATCTGGGGAGACGAACAGAACTGATGGGTAAGGAAATTGGAGCAGTGGCAGGAGATAAGAATTGTGGCTTGCAAGGTATACACACTGTAAAACCTAATTAGTTATCTTTACTTAAAAAAATATTTATATATTGGCAAACTCGTTACTTGTTTCCTTGATTTTTTTTATTAAAATAACAGAGAAAATGGCTCCTCCCTTTTTTTAGTTGCTGTTGCTGGTGCCACAATGGATTGTGGGATACCTTGTTCTCATACACCGTTTCACTCTACTTTAAATTAAGTGAGTTAAGTTTTAAAGGTTTTTACCACAAATGGCACTCAACTTACTTAAATAAAGTGTTTATTAATACTACATTTAAAAACGTTAAATATACTTAATTCATTCATTTTAACCCAATATTGTAATTCAGTAAACCAAAAATTTGCTGGACTTTAGTTTAATTGCGTTTTAACAAATGCTGACCAGTTCATCTTTAAATACAATGTTACAACTGACAGTATTACTTTGTGAATGTATTAAAATCTCTTGAACTTCTTCAACGTTTTGTTCCAAAACAACCAGAAACTTTTACAAGTCTCACTGAGTCTTTATATGAATCACAAAAAAGTAGTGCTTAGCAATGAGGTAATACTTTCAAATAAAAATGTGTAAAAGTCGAGCTGCTTTTCTCTGGACTTTTGTTCATTAGTCTTTTGGTTGAGGCTTTGCATGTTTGGACATTTTTCCATCAGGTTCATACAGTGGGAAGAATTGATGTTCTTTTTTTTTGCTTTTAGACAATTGTTATGACATGAAACTGCAGCAATCAGGTACAGTTTTTCCAAGTGGGAGCAGCTGATGAGAATCTCACAAAACACCTGAACTTTGACCCCAAATTCCAGAGGAGTTGAAAATGAGATTTCATTGATGTAAAGCGAGAAAAGTATCATAAACTGTTTATTGTTTTCAATCAACAGGGCAGTTCAAACTGCTTTACGTCATAAAAAGACAAAAATATAAAGTCATCATCAATACACATCAAATATGTCAGTCAATGTTCTGTTTGTTTTGCTTCTAAAGCAACTCTATAAACTGTTGGGTTTAGTCCTCGATTTAAATGACTTCATTTAAATCAGTGTTTCAGCTGTTTTACAGTTTCCTGTAAGTTTATTCGAGGTTTTCTTTCCACTTCACAATTTTGCACAACTTTTTGTTGGATTTTGTCACATAAATTCCCAATAAGATAAATTAGCGTTTTAGTTGTAGTATGGCAAATCTAGAAAAGTGAAAGTAGTGAAGGTATTTGCAAAAATCAAGCAACCTTTTCAAGAATTAAAAAAAAACAAATCTATGTATTTTTTTTGCAACTTTGTCATGAAAAGAGCAAACAAAGAGGGATGTAATGAAATTCCTTTTGAGCATCACTCATGTATGAGTTACAAAACAATTCACTCAATAAAACACGTTTTTTTCAGCATTTATGAAAAATGAGACAATCACTTGATATCGCAATGACTTGACGGAAACAGAGCTTCAGCATCAATCTCTGTGATGTATTTTATATCAGAGGTTGAAAACCATTCTGCACGGATCCGCAGCACCAGTGAAACCAGGGATCTGTCCGTTTGGCAGATATCGCCATCTCAGCTTTCCCTCCTATGCTATATTTGAAGAAGCTCCTGGTAGCACAGCCTGTCCCTTTGACATCCACTTAAAGTCAAAATGTTTGCAGAACTGCAGTCTGTTATGCTTCCGACTCGGTTCCACTCACACTCAATGTGACATTCAGTTAAACAATGTTGCATAATGGACACTGGCCTCCATGTTACCTGGATTACCAACCGTTTATTGGCTGAGGCCTCGGCTTTGAAGGATTCAGTGAGATATAAAAATAACTGCGCGCATTTACTCCAAACAGACAGAAGGTTTAACCTTTTTTTTTACTAAGTCCAGTTCCACACATTATTTAGAAGTTAAAGGCTGCACTGTCTAAGTTAAGTTAACTGTTTGATCTAAGCTTTTTTGAGCTTTGCATCATGTTATAATGTTATTCCCTTATCGAAACATACCCAGAGAGTCGCTTGATGTTTTCTTGCAAGTTTGAGAAATACTTCAATCACCCATGGCAACCACACAGCTATGCAAAATGCCTGGTTGAACTGAGCGCTGGCTCCGAGACGCAACTCGACAAAAGATGAGGAAGGTGACAATATGAACATTTGCAGTTTAGAGTTAGTTTATGGACCGAGTCGGGCAGAATTATCAGGTCTGGTTTTGGGTTCTGTGGTGCATCTAATAAGCCAGCTGTAGATGCAGTGCAGAGAAAACTAAAAGAAAAAGCATGATTTAAAGTTGTGTTAATCTACTTATTACAGAGGAGTAGATCATTTAGCCTGTTGAGGAAATAAAGAAAGTAAGTAAGGTGAAGAAGTTGTGCACTGCATGCACAGTCTGCTCCTCTTCTCTGCTCCTATCAATCCCACATCCCAGATGATCTGCTCCTGACAGCCTGCAGTCACAAGAATATAAGCTAAGAACAATATTCTGGTATCCTGTCCTAAACTCTGCCTGAGACAGACAGTTCATGAAGAAGACAGCTCAGTAGCGATATAATGCAGGTTAATAAGAATTTTCAAAGGAGGCGATGTGTTAAAATGACACCAGGTTGATTATGACATGGGCTTGCATGAGTGTCGCAAATGTCATACATATAATTAAAGCTCTACCTTTAATTTCCTCCGAGAGGTAATTACAGTGTTATCTAGATAAGATTTAAATCACCAACCTTTACTCACCTCCATCCTGCATCTAACTTCCTCTTTGTATGTTTCTTCTCCTGACTTTGTTTCTTCTCACCAACTCTTCACCACAGCACTGCACCAGTCCGTTTTAATTCACCATATCCTCCACCTCTCCTGTTACCAAATTCTTGTATCTCTCTGTCCTTCTTTCTACTTCCTCCTGAGCGGTGGGAGTGAACCGTGATGTTCATCCCATTTAACTCAACGCCACGGTGTCCCTGAAGCCAGCAGCACTGTGGGCTGAGCGAGTTCAGCATGACTGGAGGATTCATCAATAAGCACAATGTTAATGTTAATGGGGGATCACTGAAGGCACACATGTGTCTGAACAAACCCATTTGGGCAGTGGTCCCCAAACTACGGCCGCGGGCCAGATCCTGCCCAACTCCACATTTGGTCCGGCCCCCTGAACAATACCAGAAAGCACTTAGATTTATATACTGTATTTTCCGAACTATAAACTGCTACTTTGACTATAAAGTCAAAGGAGCTAACTATAAGCCGCATGGTTCAAAGACTATAAACTTTGAACCATGCTGCTTATATGCGGATTTTTCTTCAACCACCAGGGGGCTCTTTAGCAGGAAGTGAATTGTTGGAAGTCAAAATTGGAAATAAAAGAAGAAAGCACCCATTATAATGGAATTAGGTTTTAATAGAGAATTGAAATTTGAGAATGTTGTTGATCAGTTAAATAGCTTTGAGGAGAAAAAGATGATTTTTGTTTTTTAAAATAATACTTGGATCATTATGATAATTTGAGGTACAGATATTAGGACCCAATAAATGGCAGTAGTGCAACAATAATTGAGGCAAGCTGCCGTTGAAATCTAAAGAAGAAGAAGGAAGCCCCCATTTTCATTTAGCACATGCTAGTAGCAACACGAAGGATCAGCACTTTTACTCTTACAGTTACCGTTCGGAAACCGTAATAAGTTCAGTTAAATCTAAACTTGGCAACTTTTTCTTTTTCAACCGTAATAAATGTGATATTCAATTGACCTGTTATGACTCAAATTTTGTGTGTCCGCCCCCCTCTGCTGCTGCTGCATCAATGTGGAAAACCTGGAGTGACAGAGATACAGTATCTGGAGCTCATATGTTTATATTTACTGTTTTTTTTAAACTTTGGGATTGTGGCTTATAGTGTGAAAAATATGGTATTTATTTAATAAATAGTGTTATTATTTATTTCCTGGATTTTTTCTGTGAAGAACCCAGAGAGGGTTATTTGATTGCGCTTTCTGGAAAACAATACATTTTTACATTTAGGCACTCTTACAATTGTCACACTTTTTCTGTTACAAACTGACTCCGGCCCCCACCAGAGAAGAGGAAAGTTATGTGGCCCTCACAGGAAAATGTTTGGGGACCCCTGCTTTAGGGGTTACTTTTATAAAGCAGGTTGAATAAGACCACCAGTTAAACCCTGAATTCTCAGTGACTGAACACAGATGGCGATGTTTGGTTCAAAACTTGCTAATAAAAGTTTTGAACCAGTAATGACAGCAGCAGTTTAATCTCATTTTATTTTTACTACTAAAAACAAAAGAGTGTGTGTAATATTTCAGCTGGTGAATAAAAAGTAACTTTGTAATGGAAAGTGGCCATGCCGTTTTTTTTTTTTTTTTTTTTTTTTTTTTTTTGCCAAGTGTGCGATAAACTGCTACTCTTTAGGGTGAATAAATTGGGATGGGTTCAGGATCAATGGCTTATAGTGAGGTGATACCATCAGTGGTGCAAATTGGAGGCTGGTTTATTTGACCAGAGCTGACCAGGTCTGCATTATTGAAGAATCCTCTGGGTGGAAATTGCAGTCGGCTAAATGGATTTTTCCTGGCACTGCTATGCCTCACCAGTCTGAGCCAGGCTCCATGCTCGTCTGTGTGCGTCTCTCTTGCATCGCTGTCCAGCCTTATTAACCTCACTGTTCAGGGTAATTTTTTTGTCTTCTGTGTCGTGTTGTACCTTGGCTTCTATTACTAGATTATGTAAGAGTAATGAGTGTTAATCTGTCTGCAGAACCCTGTGATTGTTCTAGGAACATGTGGGCATTTTGATAATTAACATCAAAGCATGTTTGTGCTTTATTACCTTGAACATCTGCTTCTCCTGCTTTATCCTCACTGTGTAACTTTGTCAGGATATCAACAATGTATTAATTAAAAACAGACTTGAAAATTACAATACAAAAAACTCTCATTTCATCTGTCACAGCATCCATCTAAAACATGTTGCAAGTTAACAGTGTGGCATGATATGTAAAGTTGTCATGTTTTAATTTCAGTGTACTTTATTCTAGATTTCAGACAATGCTCTAAGTGATGTGAGGGTGGAAAACTCACTTTAAATCTCAATTAAATCTATTTATTCATAGCATTAATTTACTTTACAAAAAATTATTTTATTTCAATCATACATCCATTCCAATTCATTCTAGTTATTTAACAGTGCATTGAGTTCAACTCCTTATTTAAATTATTTTTAAAGTTTCCAGTCTAAGGACCGATTGCATGGAGTCATTGAGGTAAGACAGCCAAACAGATCACCATGGGCTTCTAAAAAGATTTCACTGATACAAATTAGGAAAACTGTTTTACACACATCCTTCTGCATAGGGTTTGCCATAGCTGCTGTAATTTAGATACATAAAATCATAATTTTATGTTTCAATTTACAATGGAAGTCCCAAGATTCCATTTCTGTCTGAAACTAGAGATAATAATTTTGACTCCCTCTTATCGTTGATAATTGTAAAAATGTACATTTTACAGGGACATAGAAGACCATTATTTCTGTCAGTATTGTTCCGTCTGCACCCCACCCCCGCTCAACGGTTTCGCGCAGCAGCAGGGAATGGGACCCGGGGATTGGCCAGAGGGCCCGGTGAATGGTACAGGGCCCGTGATTGGTCAGGGGGCCCGGTGATTGGTAGGGGGCCCGTGATTGGTCAGGGGGCCCGGAAATTTGCCCCGCCCCCGGCCCGGCGCCGACTTGTTCCGCCACTGCTAGTCAATGTGTTTTTATTATTAAAGTTTATTTTCATAATTTGAAATAATCATGTTTTTGTCTATCTCTTATATGCAGAAAACATCTTATGGAAGCTTCCTCTTCATTATTCATCCTTGCCAATAGATGTTCATAAGATGCAACTTCTCCCAGAATATCGGTGTGTCTTTTAGACAATAGGTTGCCCCAAACTTCTGTTTTTCCTGTTAAAACTGGAGGGAAACATGACATGGTGAAGGGGAGCCATTTACAAACTACTGGTTCATTTTTAATGGTATTATAAACCTGAAAGAGTAAAGCATAAGGAAACTGGCACTTAAATGGTGTCAAACTCCAGTCCTCCAGGGCCACCGTCCTGCATTTCTTAGATGTGGCGCTGGCCCAACACACCGGAATCAAATGACAGAAGTATGTAGACAAGTTCTCCAGAGTCCTGCTAATGACCTGATTATTTGATTCAGGTGCGTTGCAGCAGAGGCACATCTAAAAGTTGCCAGGGCCTGGAGTTGGACAGCTGTGATCTAAAGCAACAAGCAGTGCAGACAACAGGTGAAGATGAAACGTACGGATCGGGTGGTAATTGGCATTTGTGACAAAAGCACGGCTGTGGAAAAGAAACATTTAGATGATGGCAGTGAGACCTGCTGGGATGTTTGGGAAGTAACATAGAACAAGTATGGATAAACTACAAGGCTGGAAAAAATAAGAACCAAGATATTTGGCCATAACTCACAGAGTAAATAATAATAATATCACAGTTATGAATGTCTATAAATGTCAAGGATTATGCATTTTGTCATTGAGGCTAATTAGCTATAAATGAATTTAAGAATTAATTAAATTAATTGACCAACTTCATATGTGTTACACACATCATTTCACAAAGCAAAGACAAAACGTTCCTTTGAGAAAACAATGCATTGTTAATATTGAATGAAATAACTGTAGTCATCAGAAATCATCACCCTTTTTGGAGAGTTGATATGTGAGAGTCTATATGCAGTGATCGAGAATTAAATCCTTAGAATACCAGGAAGAGTTTCCTAAATGGACCCAAATAATCTAACATTTGGTCTGATTTCAATGAAGAACACCATAAATAACCATATTAATTTGAGAGTCAGCAATTTACTGCGGCTCAGTGTAGGAGCATTGCAGCTGTATGTAGCACTTAGCTCATTTAGCTTAGCTGCCTCTAGCTTTAAGAAAATTGAAGACATTTTGGAATTTTTAGGGCTATTTTATGTTACTTACTAGCTAGTGAAAGGAAATAAAACATACTCAAAGAATTTAGGTAAAATGTACCAATGTCATAATCCTTAGTTTATGTCTGCATACTTTGGTTAATTTAGTTGTTCCCTGATTTTTTTTCCTGTGTGTATTTCAGCTCACCTGCATCTTCTGTTGGATCCTCTGTAATCGGTTCTAGTCTGTTGTAAACCTTTGAGTTCTTTGAGTACATTGCTGAGCTGCTGGCGCTTTTCTGGGGGCTTTGACCATTAAAACTCAACATTTCTATCAATCTCCTGCAACAGGTCCTTCTGATCCACTGCCGTCTGCCAGATCTCCTTGGAGACCGATGCCAGTTTGGTGGGTCCCCGGACCCACACTGTTCCCCATGCTGACCACATGGTGGCTCACCAGATTGATTTTATCTTATTTTCTCTTGGACTCAATTTTTCTACTCACCTGGACGTCCACCATTATTTTCCTTACCTCCCAATCACACAACTTGACAGCCAGACCATTGTTTAATAAATTATTTTATATAATTTACTGACATAAAAGGAAGTGAAAACACCAATTAAAAAGATTAGTTTGACCTTACCTAACTATTAGTCAATTAAACATTCTCTCGAAGTTGAAGGTTCAGGGGACTGAATGCAATTTGTGTTCTTCATTAACTTTCTAAACAACCTGCTCACCATTCCTGTGCTACTGCCTGAGATTCCAATAAGCAATCATCAGCTAAAAAAACAGCTTTGTTTTTATTCCATTTAATTCGTCATGAGGCATGCGACACATGAAGGGAGGGCTGGAAAAGAGACTTTCAAAGGGGCAAAAGTTCCTAATGTTAAAATACACGTTTGCTTTCTGAAATCTATTTACAAAGCCTGTTGCAATCTCTCCTGTGAGCTTCGAAGCGTGCATTCTAATGGACGGTCATAAATGGAAGAATTAATAATTGACATCCTGTGTGAAGAAGCTTTAATGAATGTTGGTGTGAGCCAGTAGCCCGTAAGGGAGAGTAAACAATGTATTTATTATACAAATTGGAACATGATGAGGTATGTTATGCTCGATCAGATTCCTTTTTAGTCTTCCTTTTAATTGTCAAACCAGATCATGCATGGTGTAACACCTGGAGGAAGATGTATGTGAGCTATCTGCATGTGTAATTAAAATCTGTTACATAGATGAATACATCTGCCCTTTCATCAATCAAGAAAAATAAGCTATAGGTAAGAAAGGTATCTATTTAAACTACAAGCAGATTGACAAATAGTGAAGATGAAGAAAAAGTCTAAAAATAAATACATCTTTTACATCAGCAAACTAATCTCCTACTGAAAACTTTGAAACAGCTAATGATGACCCAATTTCATATCCCAAATAAGTCAGTTCAATTCAAAAATACTTTATTGATCCTGAAGGTAAAATAAAGACAGTATTATGTGCTTCCAAGCACTGTGTGATATCCTAGTACAACCCAGTAACTGTTATACCTTCAGATGCTCTATATGTCAAAAAAGATTTTAAAGAAATTTTACTTTGTAATTTAATGCTATGGGTCTTTGTCTCTTTATGAACTCCTGCTCTTTCTGAAACTCCGCCTTCAGGAAGTATCAATTCATTTTATTTTGTAATGAGGTTGCTGTGTATTGCAGACTTCTGCCCAGTTCCCTCTTGAAATGAGATCTGGATCTTAACGGGGTTAACCTGGTTAAATAAAGGAATTTACTACATCGCTCCTTTATTAACTCATTATCAACATTTTCACCAGTGTTTCACTGAGAAACACTGGTGAAGAAGTATAAGAATACGTATTTGGCCTTAACTCACTTATAAATACATTTATAAGTATTTATAAGTATAAGAATACTTCTTCACCAGTGAAGAAGTATGTTGGATAATTAACTGCTGAATCATGCTCGTTATGTAAGAAGTAGCTTATACAACGAGCTCCTTTCTGTGTAATGTTTCAGGTTGTTGTCTTCCTGGAAAACAAATCTTTTCCAAAGATTTAGTTTTCTTACACATGGAAACCAATTGTCCTCCATTAAGACATGGGACATATTCCTTCCATTTCTTGATGACAGATTGAACTGAACTCTATGTTCAGTGCTTTAGAGAGTTTTTTTTATGTCTGTCCCGTGACTTAAACTTTTCAATAAGATTTTCTCAGATTTTCTTGGAGTATTCTCTTCTCTGGTTAATCACATATACTGATTGTGCAGTGAATGGATCCTTTGAGACCTTTTTTTCTTTCTGGCCAACATTTGTTCATCATGGTTCATTTCTGAGAGCAATAAAACAGGTAAAAACCTCTGGTTTTTGAGTGCTTTTATAAGTGCTGCATGTTATTCTTTATTCCATGCTCACTTTAAAAACGCTGACTGACTAAGAATGCTTAAAATTGTTGTTGACACCTGTAACGTTCAGTCTCCATTGGGTGCTCTTCAGCATGCAGACCCCTGCTCCCCGGCCCGTCTCATGACCCAGAAATTGCTCCCCAGCCGCCAACATCGAGGGTCTTCCAATTCCAGGAAGCAGGGGTGAGAACAAGGCTTCTGCGCCTAGTGGAATCACTCCTGCATGGTTCCGGTGGGCGAAGTGCTCACCAGCAACACAAGCTTGCTTTGCCCTCCATGTGGCTTCTTTCTACACCAGAAACAATTAGGAACTGAAGCATATTGTCCCCATGTGGCCTTTTGTCTAATCCACATGCACAGTGTTGGGCAAAACAGCAGATTTCTTTTCTAGATAATTATGTCACTATTCGCCCACACATCCAGAACTCCTGCAATTAAATTCTGTCTCACTCTGTTTTTATGTTTTTTGTCAAAGTTGATCTACAGCATCATAAGCTCAGTGTTTTTAATCAGCATCATCCGTTATGCCAGCTTTCTGTGTGGTTGATAGCATCTGCTCTCTTCACTTGAAACGTAATTGTCCAATGCAACCACTTGGTTTCATGAAAGTTCAAAATGTGATTCATAAAAGACTCAAGTAATTTCAAGAGCAATAGAATAAAAATATTGTTTATCTCCCAGACATGAATCTTGGTTTTGGATGCACTTTGCTGCTGGTCCAAATTATACCTAATTCAACTAATATGTAGAAGAAATGCCTAAATGCTACATTGACATTAAAAGGACAGTATTATGTTTTCTAGGTACACAGTGCCATTTTATAGCACAATCTAGTTACAATGTTAATTTCAGAAGTTAAAGCAATTCTATATATCAATGCGATCATTAGGTAAAGAAATCGCGACAAGCATGTGCGGCTGTCCAGTTGTCTGGAGAGAGCTGATTTAAAAAGAAAAAAACATGCTGAACTGACAGCTAGTCTAAATGTTGTGGTCCTCCTTAATGTGCATGACCATGTACTCTGTGAGCGTAAGCCACCTTAATACGAGTTTGAGCTGATTGACAACGAGGGAAGAGTAAAGGAATCAACAGGACGAGCGACGGGGCAACGGAACGACCTGGGAAGCAGGAGGCTCATGAAGTTCACATCACTGAGGTGTGAAAGCTGAGTATCGGAACCAGAAATGACACGGGAGGCAGGGAAATATAGGACTCAGGCTGCGGTGAGACGAAGGATTTGGAGAGTTTTAACTATAAAGCTAATAGGATTTTTAATTGCCCTCTATGCCATTTTATCTGCCCTCTCGTTTCTTTCTACTCCAATATGTGCTGGAACCCACACAAATATAACTATTAAACCCATGTTTGTATTCTAAATGTATGAAATATTTCTAATAAAATGTCCATCCTACTATCTGTTTGATCATATTTTAAGCTTAAAAATGCAGAACTGTTTTAATGGTTTTATGTCTTCTGCCCACTGTAAATGTAATAATATTGTCAACATTTCTCCTGTTTATTCTGATAATCCATCTGTAATTGGTTTCCCTGTTTTTATATTGAATTCTGGTTCTTTAAACGCTATTCCTATTTTTCCAGTTATTTTTGATGCATCTGTATGAATTTGAATGTATTGATAATAATTATTTAAATATAATTGCACTGAATAACTATCCACATTGTATGATTTATCTCGTTTCTTTTCCGTTGTTGACATATCTACTCTTGCTTCTGGTAGAAACCAGGGTGGTGTAATTGATGTTGGTGTTGTTTGACTAATTTCTAAACTATTAATTTTAAATTCTTTTCTTTTCTTTTCAATTGTCCCTCCAAAACTCCTCATTTCTTTCTTTTCTTTTTCCCAACATGGATTTAAAATGTCCAGCGTTGGATGATCAAAGTTATTATTGCCTTGCACATTTAACCAATAATTGATTTCTAATTTTGTTCTTCTTAACTATAATGGCATTTCTCCCATTTCTATTTCTAATGCTGCTGTTGGTGTGGCTTTAAATGCTCAAGTACATAATCTTAGTGCCTGATGTTGGATAATTAACTGCTGAATCATAAACTCAACAACCAAAGTCTATGTTGGATCTTATCATACCTGTGTAAATCTGTTTTAGTGATTTCCTATCTGCTCCCCAGTCACTGCGAGCAAAACATCTCAGAATATTCAAAATGTTCTTACATTTATCAACAACCCTTGGAATATATATATTCCATTTTAACTTTTCATCAAACCATAACCCTAAAAATTTTATACACTTTACCTTCTCTAATTCTTGGTTATATGATTTTAATTTTATTTCCTTGTTTATTTTTTTCTGAGTGAAAATCATTACTTTTGTTTTATCAAATAAGAACCTAAATCCCCATTGCAATGCCCATTTCTCTATTTCAATAATAACCTCTTGTAATTTTTTTAACAATAAAATCAATGTTTTTCCCTATTTTCCAAACAGCTCCATCATCTGCTAACAGTGAACAACCCATGTCTTTTCCAATATCTTTAAATACGTCATTTGTCATAATTGAAAACAGTAGTGGACTTACTCCCATGTGGAGTTCCATTTTCTACTATATATTTTTCTGAGATAACTTCATCAATTCTAACTTGTATTTTTCTATTTGTTAAAATGTCTTTAATCCATTTAAATATTCTCCTATTTAGTACCCAACTTGTGTAATTTAATTAATTATCCCTCAACACACATATGGTTACTTCATTAGAGACAGTGATGTTGGTATTCTTCTAGCTTCCAGTTCATGGCAGGCTTAGGTCTTGCTGGTTCTGCGGTTGTTTCCATATTATCCTATTTTTTAAATTGATTTTTTTAATTTTAGGAAGATGGTTTGGGTCTTGTGTTTAACAATGTGGTTCTACCAACTTTTTAGAACTTTTATTAATCGTATTTATTTGTAAGTCACTCAAACTCATTTAAAACCATAACTGACTTATTGCATCAATGAAAATGTGACACAGTCACTTTCCTAAGATGTACTCAGTGTTTGAGTTTGTGTTTAAAGCTATTTCTGTTGCTTATACACCCGTTTCTGGAATAACTCAACTTCAGTCGGCTGATATCTTTTGAAGGTTATCTGTGAAGATTCAAAAATTGCAAAGCAAAGGGAAAGAAACATTTGGTCTTTATTCTGCTGTCCTGCCTATTTCTAGATGAAGTTTTAAAGCATGTGGCAGCTGATGAGGTTTCTGTTTCTCCATTTAATCTGTATTATTGTTGTCATGGAAATAGTTTTGGCTAATGCGGCAATATACAAGACATCAGAAATATTCAGATGTTGTTGTGGAAATGGCAAAACATACTCATCTGAAAATGTTTGCTGTTCTCAAGAGTCCTAGACAAAACATGAAGAGCCAAAGTATTTATTATAGGAGGTCTAATGGTTTAGATATCAACCAGTTTTCAGATGTTATGTTGCACATGGGGAAACCAGTTAATGAAAAACATTAAATCAAGACAGGGATGAAAGGATAATTGCAGAAGTTTGGTTCTGTAGTACAATTCCCAGGATACTCTAATTCTAAGCAATATACAACTCGAATGACCAGTTTGTTTCAACATATGATCATTACCACCGCATTCAAGACAGAAAATATGTCCCATCAATAGAGGCCGCCCGAGAACCATCCTCCAAGATTATTTGTTGATAAAATGATTTTTAACTGCAATCGGGGAGTGTTAAAAATCAATGAAAGACACCAGTGTTTGGGATATTGCATCAAATCTTTTCTGAGTTGTCTTTGACTGTTGCAAATATTAAAGTTATTTAATATTTTTGATTAAATGTAAAGCCAAAGAAGCTTTTGCACCGTTAGCAGCTAGCAGTTCTACCCAGTATTGTAGTACTCGGGATCGGTCTTGGTCTCGAGTCCAGTCTCGAGACCATTTTTTGATGGTCTCGGTCTCGTCTCGACCGCATTTGGTCTCGGTCTTGTCTCGGTCTCGGGCGCTGAGGACTCGGCATTTTATTTCAAGACCGGTCGAGACCATAACTGTGAAAATATCACTAAACATGCAGCAGACTGTCCAGTTTATTTGTTAACATCTTTGTTTTCAGTGGATGCAAAGACGCACAGATAAAAACACAACACTCGATACACTCTGGTCTTGGTCTTGTCTTGGTCTCGGGTTAGGTGGTTTTGAACACAACACTGGTTCTACCACAACGATAAGAAATCATTTGTCTTTTTTGACACCCAAATTCAGTTTTGACAATATAAAAACTGATGCTTCCAATACACACTCAGAACAATAGAAACCTTTTGGATAAGAAGTTTCAGAGGAGGTCCACGTATTTTCATTTGAGCTTATCTGTGATATAACTTATGATCTGAAACAATGAGATATAAAGTTTCACTTAATGATTGAAAGTTAAGTATTGAAATGTTTTTTTTCTTTAAAAATCTGATTGCCTATATAACAAACTGTAATTTCAACAATGTTGCTGCGAAGTGAAATATTACAAGCGTAATGAATATATGAACAAAAGCTGCATTTCCACCAACCTTAAAACTGTGCAAAGTGAAATTCTGAAAACACATTTCCGTAAAGGAAACATGACAATTTGGGACAAAGTAACATATTTTTGTTAAAAAGTTATTGCCCAGTAATGAGGTGGTTGTTCAGTGGTATCAGAATTTGTGTAATCAAAATATCAATGGAAATCATTTTTTTGCATCACATGAATAACAATTGGAGGTTAATGCTGGTGAAAATGACGAACAAGACGACAGGAAGTTTGAAGAGAATTATGTTTCTTAACAACATAATCACACAAACAAACTTATTCCCATGTGATATTAATTGTCTTTCTGGAAACGCCACAGTTGCAAAATTGTGTTTTTTTTTGTCAATATTAGTGAAGTATCGACAAAGCTTAGCGCATTTTTGCAATGAAAACACGTCTAGAATGAAGAGTTTCTTGGACATTTATTTGGCTCTTTCCTTCCAGCTGTTTTGCTGTGATGTTGCACGAAATGGTGTTTGCTGCTCTACAGTTTCTCTGCTGCTGCTTTGTTTCCCCCTCTTTCACACATTTCGGAGCCCGTTTCTCAGTGGCTCGGTTTAATAATCTTGCTGTGCGACGACTATGATTTCCCCCAACGCTTTCTCTGTTTCTCTGCGCTTCACTTTGTGACAACGTTGCGCCGTGACAGTTCCTTCTTGTTCTGATGTCTGTTTCCGCTCTCAGCTTTCACTCTCGACTTGTAACAGCTTAACCAGTGGCTCCCTGTGAGCCAGAGTGTAATTACAACAGCATTGCCTCAGCTTTGTCTGACAACAAAACTGCTTTGCAAACAAAGACACACTTGTTATGTTCAGTTGAGGTTTGTGCTTCGCCTCTCTGTGCTCATGTAGTCAGTGTCGGGTTTTGTACAGGCATGTTTGAGAGATTTCTCTATCGTTGCTCTGTTGTCTGTCTGTGTTAAGTATATCAGACTGGCATAACATATTTTAGTCTTTAGAGATAAAGAACAAAACATTTCCCACTATTCTGAAAACTTAGGACTTAAATTCTTCAAAGGGATGTGATACCCCAACATATTTGTAGAGGTAAAACCAAAGTGAGCAAAGCAGCCAGAAGGGTTTTAAAGTATGTTGTAACATTTAAAGTGTTTTTTCAAACCTTCTTTAAAAAGTCTGTCTTACCTGCCGATTTCTTATCGGCAGGTAAGAAATTAACACTCATTTAAGCTCCGGTTTCTTTTAGTTTTAGTAACTAATCTTTTTATAGTCCCCACAGTTGGACCATTGCTGCTTTGTCGGTGTGAGTTTCCCGGATCTGTGCTGCTTTGCTCTGCTTTTGTCTACGTTCATCTCCCGGATTTTTACAGACTGTTTTTGAACTGCGTGGCGTATCCGCCTTCATTGAAGCGTTTGGGGCGGCAGCGGTCCGTCCATTTCATCTCCCGCTGTGGCGGGACAAGAGGGCCACACCGGGTCCTGATGTTTTAATTTTTGTCTGATTTCTATTTCTTTCTTATTTTGTTTACAGCCCGTTGTTTTTCTTTATTTAGCCTGGGCTGATATTATTTTTTTTTTTATTGTTAACTGTTTTTTTTTTTTCGCTTGCAGCTCCTGAGGTCTGGTGTTGGTGTCTGTGTGGTGACGCGTCTCCCTCGTTTGCGTGCTGTGATTCTTGAGTTTGGGTTCTCACTGCGTCTGGTGTTAAATGTTTTCTTTTTTGGTCTGCGGTGTTTGGATGTCGTCCCCATAGCGCCCCCTCCGGCCGGTAACCTCAGCTGCTGCAGCTTTTCTATTTTGTTTGATTTATTTTGATTGATTCGGTGTCATTTTTAAAATAACTTGTTTTTAAAATGAACATTTTTAAGAGAATTTAATAAAACTTCTTTTATAATTGTGATCTGTCTCAGATGTTTTAAATCATAACCGAACCTGTGTGCCTCAGACAAGAGGTAACATTCTCTGGGTGAAATTCCCAGAGTGGTGTTGTTAAGCAACCTATTGGAACTAAAATCCCACAAAACCCGAACTTCCATCTAGTGTCGCCACTCATGTTTGTACATTTTAGAATCATCTAATAGATTATTATTTTTTTACTATGGAACACATTTGACTACAAACAGTGAACAATAATACTGAAATCAGGAGTCATTTATGGCTAAAAAACAAACTTCTGCTCTTTATTTGCTTTGAAGGATGCAGACCCTGAATTCAGATACAGCTAAGGTATGGAACCTTGTAGAATTGTTATAAATAAATGTTCCAATTGTTTACACAGTCTTTTCCTCTATTTGTAATAATTTGTAGAAATTTAGGCAGAAGTGAACTGAGTATAAAATTTCTGAATTGAAAATCGTGTCAATCAAATCATGGCATATAAAAATTGGAATTGGATCTTTACAATAAAGTTAAGGTTCAGCTTTATCATAAATCCATCCACCTTTCAAGTGCTGTTGCACTTGAAATTGTACAAAAGCAATTTCAAATTGCACAATTTCTTTTCTGTTTTTTAAATTTGTACATTACAACTGTAATCATGTTCATATGACTAAACCAAGTTAGTTATGAATACAGAGTAGATGCAAAGGACAGAACAATCATTGTGAACCACAATCATAGGAAGCTGAAGAAAACAATGGACATTGGGATGAGTCTGGATGACAGTTGAAAAGACATTGACTGTACAAACAGACGTAACTACTTTATCTACATAGAAGGCGCTCCAAGGAAGAAGGATTCATTAGATATTGATCTAAGTGCACTGAAGCAAGTATGATAAAATACTCCACAGAAGACTGCATTAGTTTGCAATCCAGATATTTTGGGCACTGTGCTGCCAGGCGTGAGTATAGAGTTTGATTGTACCTTTCAAGACTGAAGACAAATTATATTTCAAACAGAGCATAAACATTCCTCTTAAAGGAGGTGTGTGATCAAAGCATCACTGCAAAACTTCTAAGCATCTGGTTGGATTGTGAAATAAATAGAAAAACGAAAAAAGGCACATCATCGCCGGTTTAGCCACAAGACCTAAAGAGAGATTTATCATGTGCCACCAGTGAAAATTGAAGATTAATCATGATCTCAGCTGAATAAAAAGGTACATTTATCAACTATCTAAGGATAATTCTTTCTCTAGAAGTATTTTACTGTAGTCCCGAGCAACTGGACACTGATAGAACGTAACCGTAGCTTACAGAAAAGTTTTGAGAGAGACTTCACCAACAATCCAAATACATGCTTAGCTTTGAAGATTCTCTCACATATTTTGTTTTCTTGCCACATCATGGGACGTAAAATATATTTTACATGGTTTTAGATGTGACAAAACATATCATATTTCATGTTGTATATGATGCACCCATTTAATACTAAATGAGCCTTCTATAGTTAATCTTACTTATGTAAATTCCATAGTAGTGGCAAATCTATGCAACATTGTATCTTGAATAAATTTTACAGATTTTTACAAGATGTATTTATGCATTTTTGAAAGGTGTAAATTTGTGTAGCAACTTGTCTTAGGTAGCGATATCATATTTGCAACAATATCAGACTTTTAAAAAAATCTGTTCTGGTCATCTGTATATCAAGCAGCTTATATTTGGCTTTTCAAATTGAAGACAGTTAGACATTATCTGTTAGTGTGTTGCAAGGTTTAGGGATTTGTTACTGACCCAGAAGTTAATAAAATAGCTCTCAAATTTGTTAAGTGGTTTTGTTACTTTATTAGACAAAATTGATAAAGTAAAATAGTACAATTAAAGACTGAATATTGCTGGGTAAAAATAAAGATGCATAAAATGCATTTTCACTGATTAAAAATACTGCATATTGTAGATGAAGATAATTGTTCAGCTGTATTTAAGATGAATAGTTTATCCGACCTCCAACCTGTTGACCATATAACCATTAATGAGATGTTCACAAACGATCCGTTTCTTTCAAACAGTTCTTTATCCAGAACAAAAGGACTCGAGTCTGTTAATGAAAGTTAGTTTTTTGTTTTTTACAACTTTTCTTGCTGACAGTGCTCTGCAATAGCTCTTATTATTCCATATATTTTAAAAATATAGATTTTAGTGGCTGCCGATCACAATCGGCCAATTTCTGTGAAAAAGTGCATGATCGGTGATCATGTAGATAATCTTTCGGCAAAGAAGGTAATCTTTGCCGAAAGATTACCTCCGTCTCATTGAATTGAGGAGTAATACTTCACAGACGTTGTGCCATTCGAGCTCCACCTGACAGAGTGCTCTCATATACCTACAGAGAAAAATTAACAACCAATCCATGTGAACAGTGTTGGTGATCGGTATCAATGTTTAATGTTAATACTTTGTCTTAATTGTTGTATTTAATTGTGCTACATTTCTGTAGCACATTTCTGTTTACTCATTTCCTTTTTATTTTCAACATAATAAATAGCACAAAAATTTGAATACACAAAACACTTGTATTTGACATGTATATTTTAAATTTTATATTTTATGAAAATGAATACATCATTTTCCTCTGTACAAACACACAGCATTTTTTCACCTTATGCAGATAATTACACTTTTTGTTAACTTCATCCTCAAAAACTATTGATATAAAGCTATATTTGGGGATAAAATCTTGTTCTGTAAAAAATATATTATGTACAAAATAGATAATTTGAATGTCTCTTTGAAGTGAATGGATTAATTTCTCACCCTACAAAATTAACCAGGCAGAAATAATAACAAAATCAACTTACAGGCATGAAATGTCTGTGTTGAAGACCAAGCCAACAATAATTACTGTAGAGCAAAATAAAATATGCATAGTGATAAAGATATTAAAGGGCAAAAGCAGAGCCGTGACATAAACTACGTCTCAGAGTCAACACAAACAAGTACAAGCATAACACTTTGTTTTTTTTAACTAAACCTTTCAAGACTGAGTGAAAAAGGTTTCATTTTGAAATGCCTTTTAATTTCAATGCCAAACAGAAAACTGAACTTGTGTATGTGTAATAAAATCAGGGAGTTGTCAGGAGTCCCAGTGTGACGAGAACAACAACATGGTAATGAACTGTCAATTAGCCCGACTGACACTGGATGAGACGCAGCGACAGACGCAGAGCGGCTGTCTGGATGTCAGGAGTTCTGTACGTTTGATTTTTATTTTTTTTGATGTTTTAATGACTGTACCTGTGAATTTTTAAAAGTGTCATGTTTTAGGTAGGTGGGCATGCATATGCCAAGTTCAAACTGTGTACATAGACAGAGGACGTGTCAGACTTTATTTAGGATGCAACGTGCAAATTAGTGCTTTTTCTACTCGTGGTAAATCTGACAAACTCTAGTCAATGTGTGCATTTGGATGGACAGCAGTTACAAACATTTCATAAGATGCTAATGAGTGAAATTAATATCAAGACTGTCCTTCAAGGTTTCTCAAGAACAACCTGATATGCTGGATATCTTTGGCAATATCCTGACTCCCTGGACAAGTTGCATTTTTATTACAAATTTGCGTAAATCTTTTGTCTGTATTGTGTTGTTGTCGAAAAGAATTCATTTCACAATCACATTGTTTCTATTAATTAAGAAATTCAATTAAAATTGCACATGAATAAGATATTTCACCCAGTAAGTTATTAAAAACCACGGGAGCGACAGATGTAAAAACTTACATAAAGTATTTATAATTCAGCCTTGTTGCTAGAACTCAATAGCAATCAGAGGAAACGTTGGGGTCTTACTCAGGCGTTGGAGCAACAAGCCTCTTGTACTTGGGAGCGGCTACATGTGTGGAGATTTGGGAGATTGTAGTTGTCGATTTTACAGGCGAACTTTGGATTCAACACATTTGAATGAAACATCACTTTTTATGAAGCTCTGGTGGAACCAGCTGGACATGGTCAGAAAAAAGCAAAAACAATCCATCGTCCTCCTGCTACTTCCTGCTGTCTTGGTCTTCATAGCTTTTGCCAGTAGGAACATGTGGTTGTTGATCACTCAACTCTTGTGATGAAAAAACATTGTATTTATTGCAGTTTTGGAAAATATATTTCAATACGACCGATGAACTTCTTCAGACTAGTGCCAAATGTTTATTAAAAAATGTGTTGTTTTTTCCCTAACTGCAGTGTTTCTGTTAAAGGAAATATACTTTTGTTACTTAAATTTGTGTAATTTTAAGGTCAATGGAAATGCAGCTAATGTTATGTTATTAAGTTGATCAAAGAATCCACTTTGATCTTGTGACCTTGTACTTCATCGTGCTCATCACCCACACGGCTCTTGGAAGCGAAACATATCTTCTTTACATTGATATGTAAAATAAATCAAAATAATCATAAGCAGCCCTTTTTGTCATCAAGCTGCTCTTTTGAATTCCTTCACTGCTGGTACAGATGCTCACACTCGTCCACATCCCACGACAAAACGTTACGGGGAAGCATTTCACCGCTACGCTGCTTCTCCGAAACCCAAAACGGTATGTTTTGGGTTCCCTACTTTTATAGGGAGGGCGTGTTTTCCTTCTCTGCTGGATTCAAATTAGGGGAGTGTCCTTAACGAGTTTAATTTTACATCTTAAATATTTTCGAGGGAAAAACAACGGTTTCTAAGATCAAAGAAGTGCTATTTTCTTTTGAATGAAGACAGATGTTTTTTATGACCCGGTCCCAGGAGGAAGCTCTACTTTGTTCAGAGGACCAGATTGTTTTACACCAGCTGTTAAATCTTATCAAGTAGTCAAAAGGTCAAACATATATACAGAGAAGCTGTGTTCTAAAATATAGACAACTACAAGCTAAGTTATTTTAATTTAACTTAGTGTATAATGTTTCAATAGAATTATCCTAGATAAGAGATTACTCTAATTGAACCATGGAGATAATTTAAAGTGAATTTCCTTATTTTGAAACACCATTAAATTTACCTTATATTGAACATATGGTTAAGTTTTTACAACTAGCTTATTTTTAAATTTATTTTCTTAACAATATAAATGTTAAATTTTTACCTTTTCCAGTCTGGAACTGTTGTTTTCATGACCTTTACTGCCTGCCATGATGTTCCTAATAAATGTCCAGAGAGGAATCAGCCAACTTGCATAAAAGAGTATAAGAAGGTTTTATAACTTAACAGTAGCTGCATTTCCACTAATCATAGAATTGCTCAAATTGAAAACACAAAGATACATTTGCTCAATTAAAACACACCAATTTTAAAAATCACGGTTTTTGCGTGAGGTAGTTTTTCAGCCGTATTGAGATAGATTTGTTTCTCAAAACCACAATTGAAACTCTTTTTGTCTCATCACAAGTCAATGGAAACACTGTTTGAATCCCAAAGAGCTGACACTGTAAAATTTTTATTTTATTTTTTTACATTAGCAGGATGTAGATAAAATACAAGACAATCTTAGACCTTATCGGACAATCTTGAAAGCTTTAAAGTCTAATGGGGTTAAATAAAGACAAGAGCAGTAGCTGGATCAGCTCAGGATAAAAACCACAGACTAAGCTAATAACAGGAATTCTTTTTCTGTTTTTGGAAATGTTTCGCCTCTTTTCTAAAACATTTATTCGGTCTCGACAAGAGCTGCATGCTGTCGCACAATGCTACCGCAGTTGATGAACCCTGTAGGTTTTCAGCTGTTCTTTGTTAAGGTGACATAAATAGGTTATAATGATTTTCATTCAGTCAGGACTTTATGCTGACTCTAGCCACATGCATCACAGTTAGATTCTAGTAAAGCATTGATTAATGCCGGATTTTAAAATAAATTAACTGGACTTGTAGCCATTATTTTGTGCCCATGTGGCTGGACACCACACGGCACAAAGAACCCGATCAAACCGTTATACCTAGGATTTCTGTTGGCTAATATGTCTCAGGTTTACAAAATGGGCCGACAGTCGGCTGACAACTCGTGTAGTGTGAGCTGGACATTACACTAAGGAAATGAGGAAGGGAGGGTCAGTGGAGAGGACCGGAGCTGAGCCTTTTTTCATTCAGTGTCATCAACAGAAAGAAAA
This sequence comes from Micropoecilia bifurca, assembly GCA_903067075.1. Classification (NCBI taxonomy): domain Eukaryota; kingdom Metazoa; phylum Chordata; class Actinopteri; order Cyprinodontiformes; family Poeciliidae; genus Micropoecilia; species Micropoecilia bifurca. The sequence continues at coordinate 3,885 of CAEGAF010098881.1, read as the reverse complement.
AAAGGCAGGAAGAGACGATAAAGACGATAATTAAAATGAGGTCGATAGGTTTAATTTATCGTGCAATTAATTATCGTTTATCGCGACAGGTCTAATCATGGCTTATGAAATAGGACCATCATGATCTTATCAGTGTTTAACAGTAAGTTAACTCCAAGTTACAAAATTTGATAATTGATCTAAAAATTGAGAATGAATGACTGGTGCACAGTATAGAAATAAACCCAACTGGTTTTGGTGTTTTGCAAGTTGGATGACAAAAACTGAGTGTTATGATTATAATGCAGACCATTGAAAGTTAAAACAAGCAAAATTACTGGAGAAACTACTCATGGAGGAGTTCGAGTTAAAGCCAATGATAGAAATATCATCTAAAGAGTAACAGTTTACAAATCACTTAAGACGTTATGGCATCCATGAACAGAGTAGAGCAGAGTAGAGCAGTCACACAGAGCCACTTAACATAAAAATATGCAACATACTTAAAAAGAGATGAAAAGAGCAACTTTTCTCACAATGAAGAACAAGACACCATTTTTGTACTCTTGGCAGACGCAATCTCCAAGCAGTACTGGAGTTTACTGCACTATTAGGTGTGAAAATAATTCATTTATTTTCCCTCCAGGTAAAACAAAGCTGCTTCAGAAGAAACAATGTAAACATTCAGGACGAATAAAATGTAGAACTGATCTAATAACCATAAAAATTTAATCTCTGCAGAGCTTTTTGCAGGCGAACATCCATTTGTCACACTGCTGTTGTACTATTTTCCATTTTGCCATGTATGCTGGGGCGTTGAAATGTTTTATGAGGTTATAAGGATCAAGTCTTGCCATGTCTTGAGGTATAAATTCCTTCAGATCTGCTTCTATTCTGAAGTTGTTACTTTTTCTGTTTCATTTTCATTCATTGTGAAGGAAATATAATTTCAATGCCCTGCGTGTCTCCCAATGTGGTCCGATAATTATTTACTAAATGAACCTGAAAGCAGACAGTGACATGAACGTCATTATTGGCGACCATCCAGTTTTACAAACATTTCAAAATTTTATATTGTCTTAAGAAACATTATTGGGTTTTTGTTGTAAATATTTAGGCAGTTGTGTAGACTTTGCATCAAACTTTATCACAATATGTTGTGATAATATTGTGATAACAATAAGTGATTAAAACAATTTACTACTTCTCTTTTGGGTAATTGTAAAGCTGTGACCATGTGTCACAGCAATTATCCACCTGAAACAAAATTATGCTTTTGGGAAAACAAAACAAAAACATTCCTATCTCTCACAAAAAGAAGTGTGATATAAACTGTGCACACTAATCACATTTAGTTTTTAAATATAGTGATATTTAACTACATAAGGGATATAGTTGCATATTTTTGATTGTCAGAAAGCCATAAAGAAGCAAGCACTCATTAGTTACATTCAAATCAGCCTTGACATCCATGCAAAGTTATTGAGCCCATAACCCTAACAACCCTAGGTGAGGTCAGGGTGCAGGACACAAGTCTTAATGAGCGTCACGTTGCTGATGACTGGTTGGAGGTTAAGCTTCTTGCACCTCGAACAGGTCAGATGAAAATAACAGTTTTTTTGGATTAGTTATCTGAGAACAAAGAAAAAAAAAAGTCCTCTTGCTGTTTGCATGAGCTCCTATGATAATCATAATGTCATAATGGTGACATTTACAAAAGGAACTGATTTTTGTGTAGTTTCCGTGTAGCATTACTTATTATTATTGCTACCTTTTTTAAACTTAAGTCATTTGTTTTTGGTTAAGATTCAATAATTGTAACTTACATTCTTTGAAAATAGCATTTAAGTTTAGAATATTTCTGTTCTTTTGTAGATTGAACCCAAAAGCAGAGAAGCTGAGGTAGCAAATGGATTTTGAAGATTTAATGACAAAATAAGAACAAAAAAATTACAAAAAACTTGCAGCACAGCTAGCTAGAACAAAGTCCATTATCCACAGGGAAAAGCCACAAAAACAGCCAGGAAGAATACAGTGTTTAGACCGATACCAGGAAAGTAACAGAAGGAACCACTGAGGAGGGACTGAGAATGAGGTGCTGGGAGGTTGAATGCGAACTAAAGACCTGGACTTTTTACAGGTGCGGAGAGAGAGCAGAAAGCAGACTGAGGTGAGAGAAACAGGAAGTAACACCCCTGTGGGCGAGGAAGGGTACAGTGGGAACTGGGAAATGAATCTAATCAAACATAAAACCATGATTAAAAACTACAGTGACTAAGAAAAGGACTGGACACAAGAAATAAACACAGCTAGAATCACTAAGAATATGCTGATGTGAAAATGGAAACAAGGCAACTAACAACAAGGCAACTAAGAAACCAAGGAATCCAAATAATGACAAAACATCTTGAGATCCTAACAATTACATCAGACCAAAAACAAATGAATGCAGTAATGTGGGCTTAGTGACAAGTATGTTAGTACCACCTTAAAGGTTGTCATTGTGGAAAAGTTACTTTTAATCTGACATGAAGCATATTTTAATTCTTTGAGGTGCATCAGTTTTTACTGTGTTGACTTTAAGCCATAATGTAATTAACTTGTAAAGAAAAATAAGGACTTTAACTTCCTAAAGACTTCACAAAATGTCTTTAGAAACACTGATCCCTGTGTGATCATCTTCATCGCACTCTATAAACGAGGCTATAAACGAGGCTATAAACGAGGCTGTTCATTTTTGCACACTGCCACATAAACACAGAGAAGATCTTTCAAATATACGGTGCAGACAGAAAACAGGAAAAAAGGAGAATTCAAACAGAGCAAACATAAGAGATGAGGGCAGAAGGACATTATGATTGCATTCATTTTATACCGTCTCTGCAAAGACGGCAGTAACCATCTCCATTTAGATTGCCTTCTGTGGCAACCAAGAGGAAGAGTAAACATGCACAATGAAAACACCTCCACAAAACATACATATATGCGTCAGAGTGTCATCCAACACAAATTCTTTATATTCCTCAACATGCTCAAATGTACGATCACAAAAACGGCACCAGTTTACAAAAAAACCCACTATTTGAAGGTTGGATTTTAGAACACAGGAAAACAAATACTTTGACCATCTGATACATTAAATTTCCAAAGTTGAAAAAAAACAACAGCAATTCTACCAAGTTTAATCGGTTACATGAGAAAGAGTATTCACTCAACTGCTGTAGACAATCCACACACCACTATTGCCCTTCTCTTGTCTCTGCTAACCTTTTGATTTATATTTTACATTTTACTCCCAGTGTGAACTAGAAACAACCAATTAGAGCCAGGAGGCGAGTCTTGGCGCTGACTTATGCAATGCCCTTTAACCCCTTCAAAACTTTCACCATTGTTCTCTGCTATTCTACCATATCTTATCAACAGTACAGCCTTCAATGAATGCTAATGCTAATTAGCATAGTCACCGATAATGGTAGATAAACAGTTTTCCTGAACATAGTTTTTTCTCTGCACATTTAGCAAAGAATACATGAGTTGATTGACAACTATATATAAAATACCATAAAAGTTCAGTTGTCAACGTTGTCTTTGTTTTGTTTTTTCCTCTCTGACTGGGATTATTGTAGTATTTTGTAACTTTAAAAATGAAAAATATAATGTTTTATAAAAACATCTCAATTCTGATGATGTGTTTTCAGTTGCGGCAGTTCTTAATTATATTGCACTAAAAATAAAGCAAAGAAAATAAACCACAGAAGAAGAGCAGGAGGATGAGGAGGGATGTGATGATGCAAGTATCACAGTGTAGGTTTGTTGGTACCTGAATGCAAGCACCCACACACACACACACACACACACACACACACACACACACACACACACACACACACACACACACACACACAC
>CAEGAF010098869.1:0-13092 GCA_903067075.1 Micropoecilia bifurca | reverse complement strand
CCAATGAACTGACAAAGAAGTGTTAGAAGTTCCTCCTGAAATCCTTATCAGCTCTCCATCCTGCCATAAAATTATCTTCTCCAAAGAGGTGAGAAATAATTCATGAGGACGGGGTCAGGATGTCTCTGTGGCCATCTGGCAGTAAGATAACATCACACTTTGGGAGGGTCTTTGTGTTTCTGTGACTATATAACAATGTGATGTGTGTTGATCTGGGCTCTTTTTCTGACTGCGCTCAGTGAGAAGGGTCTTCGAACGCTTTTTGCCTTCGAATAAAGAAACTTAAAGACAAAGATTAATCTTTCTCTTATTATTGAAACAGATTCTCATTCCTTCATAAAATTTCTACAACAGACAACTTGAGATGTTTATTTAAAAAAGCTGACCGTTTCTTAAACTTCAGGGTCATGACAAAAAAAATGAAAAGGAAAATCTGGTAATGTTCATTTAAATCAGTTTCTTACCTTGTGCAGACTCGACTTTACACTGAAGGAATCCATTCAAAAGCAGAGAAAAGTTTAGGAATCACATTTGGGACTGAAATTAAACTGTCAGTATGTCTTTTTCTTATTAAACTTTAAGCATCCAACCCAATAATCACACAAAACGAGACTTGATAGCAAAGTAAGCTGTTTACCAATATCAGAGAGGATTTGGTTTAGTTTCCACAGGAGCAACCTACAATTTCAACAAAACTTTATTCACACTTGTGAGAACTTTTAATTTGAAACAGGTTTTCCCCAACAATAACAGATTCTTTACAAGAAGAATTCAATAAATAAATAACAAATATTCTTCTATCCATGCCAGGTATACAAGTATAACTAAGTATATGTATTCACCTTTTTATAAGTGTAGTTTTTTTAATTGTGTAGTCACATCTTGCAAGACACTAGGCGGCTCATTTAAAGAATGAACATCTTTAGGCCAACAGAAGATTGGCCTAAAGATGTCAATACAACAAACAAAGTTGTATTACCATGTTATAACAGTGGAACAATAAAAACTTTAAAACTAAGATAATGCTAATTAGGTCCAACTATCACATCTAATAGACAATCAATAGCAAATCTGTACTCCAACTCTCAGAATAAAGACAGCTGAACAATTTGTGTGAATTAGGTTGCATTTGGCTTTTTTTTTTTTAAACATTTTTACTAAAAACTAAAACTTTTATTCAGAAACAGTTCCATATCTAAAATCTATGCAATGTAGAATTTGATTAAAAACTGAACCAAACAAGAACTTGATAAATTAACATTTCCCCCTAAAGTCAGGTATACGTTATACATGGAAAACATAACGGCTTCCAAACAAATCACTTCACAATAACGTATGTAAAATTGTAGGACAAAAATGCAAGAAGACAGAGAGAAAAAAAACAAACAAAAAAAACAAACAAAAAAAAACAAAAAAACAACTATGAATACAAGTCCAGAGAAGATTCACGGATCACATGCCATCCACGGGTAGTGGGGCATGTTGAAAGACCCCATCCCTGGAGGCAATTGGGGTGTCAAATGAAATCTGAAAGGAGAAAGACTGAAGGGGTTCACCATCTGCTGTGGGTAGATCAAGCTTGAATAGATGAACGGTTGATGTGAGCTGTCAGTGCTAAATGAAGCATCCGCCCGTTTCGGACCAGCCCCATGGGAAGGATAACAGGAACTCCCCATTTGGCCGCAGGCAGCTTGGACGTGTGGATTACAGCCTCCTGAAGTCGCCACAGTGAAAGTGGGTCTTAGTGGTGGATCAATGTGGAAGCCGATTTGATTGTTTATGTTAATGTCGGTGTTGGCCCGTTCAGTGTAGCTGCACTGAAACATGTGCTTTATGGGGTCTGGCTGGTCAGCTCCCGTAGTGTTAAAAAGTAATGGACCATTTGCATTCCCGTCAGGTTCAGAGTCACATTTTGGCTCCGATGTTTGTCCTGAGTTACAGTTTGCAGCGGCACAACCACATGGAAGTCTCTCATTTCTACAGAAGAATTTCTGATCCTGTAGTTTATAGAGGTCAGCAGTAGGAGCTAGAATAGTGACAGGCTTGTCTTCACTCACATTATCTGCAACGATCCACTGTAGGCTTTCAGAGGACGAGACAATTTTAGGAGCAGAGTCGAAACCTACAGTGACAAGTTCCTTCTTACATTCCAAATCAGATGTCATTATCTTAGTCCCTTCTAACAAGTTGGTGGATGGATTCTTACACACTGGAACTTGAATCAGGTGACATTTTGAGTGCCAGTTGTATGACACACTTCCAGATTTATCAATTTTTGCATCCCAACTAGTTTGAGGAATTGCAGAACTGGTTGGACAGGAATTAATGGTTTTATTATCCTTAGCCAACTTGGAGGTGATCCATTTCAAATGAGAAGTTAGTTTTGAAAACAAACCCTGATTGACAGTGGATTGAAGTTGCTTGGGTCCAGAGTCTTCATCTTTGATACCACACAGATAAGGGCCTGCAGGAAGGTTGACTGGAGGAGACATTTTATTTGGAGAAGTGGGCTCATTCTTGATCTTCTGCATGATGCGGATACGTTTAGCTGGCAGGGGGTCTGTCGATGGACTGCTGATTTTGTGCAGGGTATGAACAGCTGGTCGTTTTTGAGTTGGGCCACTGACTGATACGTTCAGTTTTGTTCTGAAAGCTGTGCACGATGTTTCTTCTGGAACTAGGTTCTGACCAGAGCTTTGAGGGAAAGCAAGAGCTGTGAACACTGGCTTTTGAAAAGGATTGGGTTTGGCATCTTCTACTCTTCTATTGGGGACACAAGAGCTAACCAAATCAGTCTTTGATGAAGAGCAGTTCTTCATATCCACAGGACTGAAGTCAATTTTTGTTATTACATCTAATGTTCCAACATTGGACATTTCTTCTAAAACTGTGCTTTTTGTAATTTCTCCATCACCTGAAATAAAAAGAATTTTTTTTTTTAAAAAGACATTTTCACTGATAATCTGCAACTTCCAGCTGTTTGGCGATACACTTCTAACAGGTGAAATGGCCTGGATCAGATTAGCTAGAGTTTCTATGAACAACTATTTCAGCATCAAAAATGGAAGTGTTGGGGGTGTCAGAAAATTAGGGTTTGGGGCATTTTAGTCAATCTATGTGGTCTGACAGTGTTGAACCAGTCAGCATTCTCTAGTGACAGTTAGGGGGTGCTACAGGCCTTTATGAGAAGGAGAGAGAATCAGTAATACCTTAGCACACAGGTGTCAAACTCCAGTCCTGGAGGACCACTGCTCTACAACTTTTAGTTGTGCCTCTGCTGCACCACACCTGAACAGAATAATTAGGTCATTAGCAAGACTCTGGAGAACTGATATACACAAGAAGGAGGTAATTAAGCCATTTCATTCCAGTGTTTTGTACCTGTGACACATCTAAAAACTGCAGGACAGCAGCCCATGAGGACTGGAGTTTGACACCCCTGCCTTAGCAAGTGCATGCAACAGAAAACCCAGAATTACTTGAACTGCAGACAAACTAGGGAAAGCAGTTGCTCATATCCAATACAAATCGAAAAGAATCTCCTCCCCGCCCGTCAAATCAAATTCAACTATCCCCTTCATCAATCAATGCCAAAACATTCTACAGACTCTTTATCTGCTACTAGACCAGGGGTGTCCAAAGTCGGTCCTTGAGGCCCGGCATTCTGCACGTTTTATTTCTCTCCCTGGTTTTACAAACCTGCAGCAAATGATGGCTCATTAGAAGGCCTAAGGACAACATTGACTTGCTGAGGAGATTGTTACAACCACTAGGGAGAGAACTAAAACATGCAGGATGCCGGCTCTTGAGGACCGACTTTGGACACCCCTGTACTAGAGATAAGAACCAAAACAAAGTGCGACTTTCCAGGCTGCCATCGTTTGATTTTTTTCAATTAAGACGAAATGCATGGTTTGAATCCTGGCTTGGGTTCTTTCTGCTGGAAGTTTGCATGTTCTCTTTGTGAATGAGTTGGTTCCAGATTCCTCCCTTAGTCCAAAAATATGACGGTTAGGCTAAATGGACTCCCCAAACTGTAGTTATGCGTGTGTATGGATGTTTTTCCTGTGATGAACTGGCGACATGTGCAGGGTGTACCCTGCCTTTCGCCCAATGACTGCTGGACATGAGCACCAGCCCCCTGTGATCCTGCGAGGATAAGGAGGTGTAAGGCAGGGGTGTTCATAGTGTGGCTGTTTGAGATTTTTTGGCATCATCATTTTGTCATTACTTTAGTTCATATTCAGTCTAATCTTAAACATTCAGTCTATAGATTGTGATTTTCAATTTAAAGTGTTCTCTTCCTTCTGTGAGTATAAACTGACATGGAGGCCCCATCTGCCTGTTAAGTCTTCATGTGAAACAGTTAACTGTGTGTTTCCCAGACCTTAAATGTTTCCACAAGTGCCTTCTTATCAACCGGAATACTCCCTATCTTAGAAACTGCCTGTGTGCAGTAATATCTTGTCTCTGCTGTCTCTTTCTTACCTATCCTCCCTTTTTGCTTGATAAAAGACAAAGCTGTAACCAAAGGTCTTTAGAACACTCAGTGAATGGCTTGGAGGAGCAGTTTTCCACGTCTTTTGCAAAAGCTTGGCCATAAAATTCAATGCCGTCTATGGTTCTTTTATGAAGGTTCGAGAAAAATTCCTATCAGCAGCCCTCCGAACAATTATGACGGGTCTTTGGTCACAGTCCATCCAGTTGATGGAGTTTTAAATTAAGGTAAAGTTTTCATCCATGTTTTTGTTTTGAATTTTTCTTTTAGTAGTAAAAGCAGACAAAAAAAATATGTCAAAATGAAGCTAGAGTATGTTCTAGTTGCTAAAGAAAACTTAAGTCCAGGAGATAAAATTTACTGTCTGTTTTTCAGACTTTTATAAAAATCTGGCAGACCTTTTTGTTTCAAATCTAGAAATTACACATCTCTCTCTACAGAAGTCCGACAGCTTTGCACATTAAAATGTGTATTTAGTTTATATTTTATTTAGTAGGTAAAAAAAATCCAAACAAGATAGAACAAAGGATGGATAGAACTGCTCTGAGACTAACCTTTCATACTTTGTCCAAACAGGAATCTTAGCCAAACTCAATCACAAAGCCAGAACAGACTTGCCAGACTGATGTGATAAATCTTCTATTTGATGTGGGTAGAGAAGTATTGCAACCAGAAGTCTGCATGTTCAATTTCACTTTCTTCCTCTTACATGTCTTAAAGAAGAAGACAGTATTAACATTCAAACTGTTTGGTACAACAGTCTCAAAAGCAGCCTTAAAGGTCATGCAAGAACTTTAAGGAAGTTTTCTTTGAAAGTTGAAAGATGCCCCCCTCCACTTGACCATGCAGAAGTCAGATTACAGAAGTTCACACATACAACAATTTGAAATGATGAAGAGATGAAATGACAAGTGGTGCCAGCCTGAAGAGAATAAAAATAACTAGAGACTTACTCCTCTGACATGCAGCACTGTGGGGTAGATGGGCGATTGATTTCTCTTCTTCATTAAGGATCCCCTGCACAATTTTTAAAGCTTAAAAAAATATATAAATAAAAATAGTTATACAAACTGTGGTATACAACCTGTTTGTAAACTTAAAGATGCTACCTTGACTGAAGTGAGCCATCCTGACAAACTGATGCAATTTTTGTTGAAGTATTACACACTGAGAGAAAAAAGGGAAATTGTTATTAAATCAGAAGTGAGCTCATATATATATAATTTTAATGATCATGTTTGATCTAATTATTAGTGAATAATTACCTTTGCATCAATGTTTTGGAACATGTCACGCTCTGCCAGTCTCCAGATAACTTCTTGCAAAATGTTAATTTTCAAGGCTTGAGGCAAATCTTCCTCCTCCCAGAATATCTTCAGAAACTCTGGGTGCTTTTTCCACTGAAACAAAGTGAAAAAAGAAAGTATTTAGCACCGATAAGTAGCCTTGTTCCACTCAGAGTGGAAAGATTAGCGGTTCCCCAAATTTTAACCCAACACTCACCGTGTATTTGAGTTGGTGATTGTGACTGGTCACATGTTGACATATGTCACTGTTTGAGATCGTTTCCTCACAGCTTTCACACAGATAGAAAGTGTCCAGACAAATCCCTCTGCACTCCCACAAAAACTCCATACCTGATGAGGGGAAACTAATCGGATAGGCTGCAATTCTCTGTAAAGTGGCAGGAAAACACTGACAGATGTGAGAGGGGTACTCACCAATAACCTGTTTAGTGTCCATTTGTCTTGTATGCAAGAAAAGGACCAAATTACTGCAGCCTGCAGCTTTTCTCCCTGTAACAGCCAGACATTACTACAAGTCAACTTGTAAATGACAAAAAGTTCAACCTGAAAGCTGAACTCTAACCAAAGCAAGTTATGGGTGGTGGTGGTAATTCATCGTGTCCTCTAGGCGATCTGTCATGCATTGGAGCTTCTCTCACTTTGTGACTCAGTCCAGTCCTCTTTATTTGTACAGACTCTGCTCGTTTCTGGGGGCTGCACATTTCAACTTTTGGTCGACAGTTACCAGCTTTTGGTGCCTCCTGTGCGGGTGACCTACTCTTTGAAAGTTTTCTTTCTGGTGGGAAATAAGAGTCCACTTTCTCCACTTTCACTCCTGCCAAATTTGAGTAAATTAATGATTTGTTATGCAAGGAATGCACCAACAGGCTGATTGTTAGATGCAGATATCAGTAAAATAAATAAATAAATCATTTACAGGGACTACCTATGAGACTTTGAGGCTGAGCATCAATAGCTGGCATAAATGGATCCCGTTTAACAGTTTCTGAAATAAAAATATATGCTGAAAGAAGTTGTAAAACAATTTTCAAAATTATTTGTCAGGTTTTGGAGAAACCTGACAAATAAATGAAGTCAAACCAGCAGAATCTTTAGTGTTGCTGCTTGGAACATGATCTTGATCCATTCTGTTGCAAATTGCAGATGTCTGGAGATGGTCCTGGGTCAGAGTACCAGCTTTACAATCTTCACCTTGGATAAAATATTGAAAGATCAATTCAAATTAAGTCGGAGTAAACTAAAATAAACAGTTAAACAAATCTGAAGAAAGAATTCTGCCTTCAATAGTCCAAAAAGTCATAAACACTTAAAATGTTTGTTTACAAGTTACCATCATTTGAGCTTGAAACTTCACATGGGCTTTGAGCTTTCTGTCGGTACGTTTGCAGAGTTCCAGCTACAGAGGACGAGTCTCGGGGGTCTTGTCGCTCAATTGTTTTTAGTTCCTCAATAGCTGAGAATCAAGAGACAACAAGCCAGAATGGCAGTTCTAAATATGAACACATTTTAACGAATTATTTCCCAGTTATCAGTAGAACACTTTATTTTATAATTTTATTTGATAACAAAAACACTTGTGTTTAGATTTTAAAATGACAAATTCATGCTATAATGCATTATCAAACTGTTAATCCAGCTGTATTAATTGAACAAAGTTTAAATTCTTTATCATCAAGTGCATTTTGGGTATCAAAGCAAATTTTAATCAACCGATTACATCAATTATTCGTGCCCAAAAGTAAACTTTACTAAAGACAGGCCAACTGGTAAAGGATTACTCCAGACAATAGCAGAAATGTCAGGGTGCCAGCTTAGCCAGGCCGTAAAAAATATGTTAGTTGAAGCAAAAAAAAAAAACAAAATTACTTTAGGTTTAAAGGTGGAAAAAAAGAAGCACCGACTATGTGGCTTTCTGAAATTGAAATATTTTAAATATTTAAGATTTTACTACCTTCTTTTTCTGAAAGAGCAGCAAGCCTTAGGTAGAACTCCTTCTTCACTTCTACCCTCTAGGAAATAAAGGAATGACAAGAAAATGCATTTAAAATAGATTCTCTAAACAAGGTGTGCAAGTTAACAGACTCCTAAAATTTTAAACACCCAACTACTTGGTTGGATGTGTTGGTGCTAGAAACTATACTTGCTGCATTGCCAAATGTAGCCTGGATTAACCACCTATAATAATAAATTATATGCAAATTTTGTACAACTTGTTTTAAGAGAAACCCCACAAAGGTAAAACTACATGGAGAAAGGCGAAAGTGTTCATGCTTCCAACCACATCACATTTTTTGGAATCAGCGCACCGAATAATAGCAGGTTACACAACAATATATATAAAAAAAAAAAGACAAAAAAAAAAAACACAATTTTGACAAGTATGCAGGCTCTTAGGAATAGTCTCCTACTTGCATGGCTTCCTGCTCCTGGAATGACTTATGGTCTCCAACCTGCACTCTGAGAAGTTTAGTTTCTTTGATGTGTGTCCAACCATTTACAAATGATTAGAAGTATTTGTAAATGGTTACACATCTTAGAAATAACAGGAGAGGTAACATCAAAATTGTAGGACTTCAACAATATCAGAAACAATGGTAACTGTGCAAAAGCTTGTCACCTGTGGCTTCTGTGATCCTATGCTTTTCTCAATCTCAGCTAAATGGGCCACAATGTCTTTGAATTTATCCCCAATCTCTGATAAATTTGGAGTCCATCCTGGATACTTCATTTTCTAGAGAAAAAACAGAAAAGCACAGTAAAAACACAGCATAGTACCTGGGAAATCATTAATTGAAATGCTAGGGCTCAACTTGCATGTGAGGAAGAATGGAAGGGAAAAATGTTATAGGTAAAGATTCAAAGTTTAGGTTAACCAACTTAACTTCCATTACAGGCGTGTCCAAGTTCAGTCCCATCCTGCAACTTTCAGATAATCAAATTAATGAATTCCCTCTTCAGCAGTCATTCATTCACCTGGGAATGAGCAGTTCATTTGACTCAGGTGTGTTATAGAAGAGATGCATCCAAAAGTTGCAAGATTGTAGCACTCCAGGACTGGACTTGTGCACCTTGTTCTAACGGATTAAAATGACATTCTTTGAGTTTCAAGACTGTCAGAGCAGAAACAAGATACATTGTGATGTAAATTATGAAAACTCAAAACATCTGTAATTCTACAATTTCTTAGAATTTTACTTTGACAAGAAAAAAAAAAACAACTACAAAATCACCTAAGAGGGCTCCAGACATTATGACAAAATGTTAGGAGTAAACTTACTGAGCCCAACAGTGCTCAGTAATGAAGATGGCCAACAGAGTCAAAGAAAATGAGTCCATAAAATGGGCCGAGCTGTGACAACAGCTGGCACTCCTCCAAGCCAGTTTGGTTTTCACATCCTCGTTTTTCCTCCATGTATAGTTGGTCATTTTTCCAGATCAAACAAGTTTGTACTAGAAGGTGTTGGGATGAAAAGTGGCAAATGAATAAAATAAAAATCCTCACGCAGGACTTTAATGTCACTACTCCAATCATGCCAAGAGGAAGGAGATTTATTCTGCACATCTGCTTACACATTACAAGTTCAACAATTACAGAAAATCTCCCCCTTTTTTAATGGTTACAAGAGTCTGTTGGATTTCAGATCAATCTGGATGTTTTAACCAATAAGGTCCTTTTCTTCAGATTACAAATTTCTTGGCCCGTTTCATGCTGGAGTTCAAACATTTCCAGGAAACGTCCACAGCTGGGATATTTCAAGCCTCATCTACGCGACTTAAACACCGCTTTTGCAATTGTTATCGTCTATTTCTCTCTAAATCAGAATTCCTTCCCAACTCTCAAGGGCAGAGTGATTTGCTTTGTCACGCAATTTTTTTTTCCATGTCATCCTGACCTGGAACATTCCAACAACTGAAAGTTCAAACATAATTATTCCCCTTCCTCTGTATTGACAGTGAATATCTTACAACTGGGCGTCCACAGTAATACACTAGATAACTTGGTAAAGTGACCAACATGGCAAATCAAGATGAGGATAGAAATAAAGTGTGAGCAAACATTTGGGCTACACTCAGTTGGTGGGAGTAATGTTTCAGTCACTCAGCATTTGACTGAATCACTCATAAGACTTAAATTAAGTTGTATAGGAAGGATTAGGCTAAGATAGGATCTCTGAGAATCTGAGGTTTTCTGCAGTTTGCTTCAATCTGCACAATGGCTACAAGTCTGGATACAAACAAACATTATCCTAGACAGAGAAAGAAAGTTGTTTCATTGGAAAGGTTAACATTTCATCTCTGAAAGACCAACTCAGTCACTTACCACATAGTTACAGCAGTGCGTGAAGCTGGTGGAGTGAGTAGATGTTCTCAGCCTGACTGAACACAGCTGACAGTAGACTTGCTGTTTTTCTTGACATGACACAATAACCAGCTGATTTAAGCCTAACACAAGAGAAGATGCATGTTAATCAAAAGCAGCCTCACACAGATGAACTTAATCCAAAATGTTAATACTCGCCGATTTTAGGAAGGCTTCTGCTTTGCGTCGCTCCCATTACAGGTAGGTTGGAAGGCTCTTTCAGTAGCTTCTCGTTTTCAGATATGGAGCTCAGTTTGGTAGAAAGTGGTAAATTTCTCTGGTGAGGACGCACGTTGGTGTTTACACAAACCAACTTCTCAACAGGCCCAGTCTTGGCAGAACTAGCTGTACTTGTAGGTTTAACTGGTTGTTCAGGGATTCTAGCAGAGGCTAAGCACGTCATCTTAGTCTTAGGGAATGCTGTGACAGCACTGGATTTCACCTTACTGCATCCAGAACCATCTGCAGTTGTAGAACTAGTTCTGATACCGAGGCACACTTTGGATCCGGCTGCAGAACTTGACGGCTCTTCAGAAACGGTTCCACTGCTTTTCAAGACTGTGGACTTTGCTGTAGGTTTTGCAACTGCTGGGTTATGATTGGCAGTCCTGGGAATGGAGACGTTTTCGTCAGTGAGGTGAAAGTGATCCATGTAAATGAGACTGCCCACCAAAATGTGGAAACCACTTACTTTTTTAGGATAGGAACCTGGTTCTGTCTAGAGTTAGTCTCTGATACCTTCAAAGGCACCCTTCTGTCTTCATTTAACAAAAACGAGTATTGAGTAGTTTTATGTGTTGTCATCTTTGACATGTTTTGGATGCTCTGGATTAGTTTCAACCTGTTATAAGGGAAAATAATTGCATTGAGGCATGCAGTGTTTAAATTTAAATACAACAGGTTCCATGTCCATTTAGTCCTTTAATTTGCCACCCCACATTTCCACTTTATCCTTTTGAAAGACAAACAATGTCTTGGAAAAGGTCCCAAGCAAAGGGGGCCAAACTCCAGTCCATTATAGGGCTGATGTCCTACACTTTTAACATGTCCAAGTCCAACACTCCTGACTCTAGTACTGAATTTCCTCATGTGTTCAGGTTGCACAGAGCCCTGGTAATGACCAATTATGTGCTTCAGGTGTGTTGACACAGAGACTCATCTAAAACTTTCAGGTGTAGGTCCTCAAGAACTGGAGGTTGACGCATGTCAAATACTTGCAAATCACTTTTTTTTAGCCAAGTATTTCAATAGATTGGAGAAAAAAATTCTAGTTTTATCCCCAGTCACTTTTATTAAAAAAATAAATATTTTTTTACTAATCCCCATTTCTAGTCTTTTTATTCTTGTTTCCATATAGGCAAGCTGAAGAAAATATGACATTTTCAGAGTAACGCAAAACTACTATGCAAAGTATTGCTGACAGTCAAGATTTATTGAAATAATGCAAATGCATTTCCTTACAGTACATTAGTATAACGAAAAAAAATGTGATTGTGACCGTGTTCCCGCAGCAAGTATGGCGGGAGAGTCTGCTTAAAAGTCTGAAGGTGCAAAAGTAAAACTGCACAAATGTAGGCACTGATGTGCACAGGAAATAACTCAAAAGATGTGAGATGAATAGAAATAAAAGTATACCTGAATAAAAAGTTAATACAATTTTAAAAAAGGACTTAACAGGTTATAACTAAACTAAATTCAGAATAATGCACTTTTTTATTTTCTAAGCATGCACAAATAACCAAACAGCTGAAATGTCTTTCAGTGAAAGGAATGAAAGAAAGAAAGTGAAAAGATGCAAATATACCCTGGTGATTAGGCAAAGAGACAGGACAGAAATAGAGTGTTAAAGTTCTGAATATTCAGATTGACCGCAATTTGCAATTTTAAAGAAAAACATAAATAAATAAAAAAATCACAGCAGACAGGGAATCTACCTTTAGGAGTGCAAAGTCAGATTAGCTCATTAGGCTTTGGTAGACTCTGGAATCAGAGCAAATACTAAATCCGTCTAAAAACATTAAATGGATTAGCGAAAAGGGGTGGGAAAGCTTTCATGAAGGATCATGACAGGTGTTCAATCTATTAACAGTATTATAAAAGAGACTGGGTTAAAAAAAAAGCAGTATTAAGGAGAATAAAAAGCTTGGACTGTTGCACCACTATCACTCAAATATCTGTACAGCTTGACAAAAGCCTCAGTTGCATCAAAACCACGATTGGTGGAACATTGTCAAACAGGAAGCTGAAGCTAACTGGCCTGTGGTAAATTAACCAAACACCACAAGTTAGCAATAAATGGCTAAAGAGTCAAAAAATAAAAATTATTATATATACACACACACATACATATATATATATATGTGTGTGTGCATTGGCTTTGACATGTCCAACACTCCTGACTCAAAGGACTGAATTTCCTTTGTGTGTATATATGTATATATTAAACAAAATCTTACTCTTCTTGCATTGCCCTCATCTTATGCTAAACATAACAAAAAAATAAAATCCTCACCTTCTCGTCAAATAGTATGCAGTCAGCTCGGCCCCACAATTCAATTCTGGAATTACACAGGACAAAATCGATAAATATAAAAGTAAACAAAGTTCTCAGCCAATCTCTGAAAAACTAACGGTTGCATGAGTTCTTAAAAAATGCCAGAAACTAGCATAGCCAGGTGTAAAACGAAGTCCCGATAACACGGAAATTCAAGGAAAGACAGAAAAAAGTGAGTACGGAACTGCAATAAATAGACATGAGGAGCTGCGACACAGGTGAAACTAATTATAATTATGATTTCATCAAGCATTCGTGTAGCTGCAGGACCAGTTAGATTACAGCGAGGATTGCTAACAAAAAAGACAGCAAATCAAAAACCAAACTATGGCTGCCGGGGTTGTGTTGTTCTATTATCACTATATATAGAACA
>CAEGAF010098853.1:0-10048 GCA_903067075.1 Micropoecilia bifurca | reverse complement strand
ATGTGGATGAAAGCCAATCCCAGCCTTTCTGGGTCCAGCCGGTCGGGCCAGAACCTGTTCCGGTCCAGATGCCGGTCGGGTCAGAACCTGTTCCGGTCCAGTCGGTCCTGCCGGTCCGGTCAGAACCTGTTCCGGTCCAGTCGGTCCTGCCGGTCCGGTCCTGCCGGTCCGGTCAGAACCTGTTCCGGTCCAGTCGGTCCTGCCGGTCCGTCTCAGCTTGTCCTCATGTCCCCTGCAGGTCTGAAGCATCGCAGCACGGAGACCAACTCCAGCCTCATGATGTCCGAGTCGGAGCTGGACAGCGACCAGGACTCCAGCCGGCCGGTCCGGAACCGGAACCGGGTCGGCTGCCGGGCCGGGCGCGGCGGGACGGGCTGAGGACGGACGGCGCCTCCTGGTGGCAGAACCACAACATCAGGTCAGGTTCTGTTCATCTGGCTCACCGTGAACCACCAGAACCAGAACCGGACCCAGCTGGGATCATTGGGCCTCCTGGTGAACCCAAACGGCTCAGCAGAACCAGAACCGTGTCGCTTCAACATGAACTTCCTCTGAAGGTTCAGATGAATCAGTTTGTTTCAGGTCAAACTCCAAACAGCAAAGTTCTCCAGAATAATCAGAGACTCTGTTACTAACTGAACATCTGAACAGAACCGACCCGGTTCCGGCAGGAAACCCAGATTCTGGATTCATCCAAAATCCATCAGATTAAAGTCAACATGAAAGTCCAACTTTGGTTTTTCTGCACTTTGTTGTCTGAATGCATCAGCCAAAAGGTTCTGGACGTCTGGGTCCAAACGGCCAAAAGGTTCTGGACGTTTGGGTCCAATCGGCCAAAAGGTTCTGGACGTCTGGGTCCAATCGGCCAAAAGGTTCTGGACGTTTGGGTCCAATCGGCCAAAAGGTTCTGGACGTCTGGGTCCAATCGGCCAAAAGGTTCTGGACGTCTGGGTCCAATCAAACAGCTTCTAGGACGTGATGCGTAAAAGTGGGCGGAGCTTAGTCTTTCCAAAATAAATGACCAACCAGGTTCAACCTGTGGGTCATTAAACCTGCCAGTTCCTCCACTGACCACCAGATGGCAGCGTTCATCACACTGAGCCTTTAATTAGAAGAACCAGACAGGAAAGTTGAACAATTGAAGACATTAAACTGTTACTTACATAGAAAAACAGCAATAATTAAAAACTATGTTCGATCCTGGTGGTTTTAGTGTTTCTGTACATTTAATTATTAATCCTGGTTCATTATTTTAAACATTTGTCTCCTATTTACTACACATTTGATCCTGAATGTTGAGGTTTTAAAATGTAAAGTCCATTAGAAACCTAAACTCTGAACGATGGCAGCCGACATGCTGGAGGATTGGGGAGCTTCCTGGGTCACGTTGATGAGCAGCTCTCGCTCCCTGCGGTACCGGTCCCGGCTCGGCCCGGTTCAGGGCTGCAGGCCTCCGAAGCACATGTACTTGACCTCCAGGTACTCGTCGATGCCGTACTTGGACCCCTCCCGGCCCAGACCCGACTGCTTGACCCCCCCGAAGGCGGCCTCAGCGGCCGACACGACCCCCTCGTTGACCCCCACCATGCCCACCTCCAGCGCCTCGGCCACCCGCCACATCTGGCCCACGTCCTGCGAGTAGAAGTACCCTGGAGGAGGAGACGGGTCAGAACCGGGTCAGAACAGGGAGGGAAGCAACAGCCGTCAGCCTGAGGGTCAAACTGGAACCACAAGATCCTCAGACTGAGTGGTGGGAACACTGAAGCTAACATGCTAAGAGAGGAGCTAATGTTGCATTTAGCACATTTAGAAATCGTTAAATTAGTAAATTTTACAAGATTGAAGGGCCAATTTACTGGGCTGTTAAGTAAACTTTCAGTTGAAGAAAGTTAAGGGATAAAGCGCTTTAGCATTAGCTTCACCCTAAATACCATGTTGACATAGCGCTTTAGCATTAGCTTCACCCTAAATACCATGTTAGCATAGCTTCACCCTAAATACCATGTTGACATAGCGCTTTAGCATTAGCTTCACCCTAAATACCATGTTAGCATAGCGCTTTAGCGTTAGCTTCACCCTAAATACCATGTTGACATAGCGCTTTAGCGTTAGCTTCACCCTAAATACCATGTTGGCATAGCGCTTTAGCGTTAGCTTTACCCTAAATACCATGTTGACATAGCGCTTTAGCATTAGCTTCACCCTAAATACCATGTTAGCATAGCGCTTTAGCGTTAGCTTCACCCTAAATACCATGTTGACATAGCGCTTTAGCGTTAGCTTCACCCTAAATACCATGTTGGCATAGCGCTTTAGCGTTAGCTTCACCCTAAATATGTTGACTTGCAAGTGTGGAGTTAGCAGACATAATACATATAATCAGTGCTTTAGCGTTAGCGCTGCTAATTTTTTAGCTAGCGGTGCTAGCAGGTCACTTCTTATTTTGTTTTCTTCTTCTGCAGGAAGTCGTGTTAATACGAGTTTCCACTTTCCTCTGACTGGACTGACTGGTTCCACCTGAGCTCAGCAGGTTAAAGTGTCTCAAAGACACTTTGACTCAGGGCTGGTCAGTCCTGGTTCTGGAGGTCCAGAGTCCTGCAGCTGTTAGACTCCCTGGTCCAACACACCTGGATCCACCAGCTGGATCTCCTCCTCAGTCCAGTCCGGTTCTGCTAACGGCCTCAGTATTGGACCCAGGTGTGTGGAGACACACCTAGACGTTGCAGGAGGCCCTGCAGGCCTGGAGCTGCCCTGTCCTGCTTTAACTGCACTGGTTTCGGTTCTGGTTTCACGGTGGTTCTACTGGGCCCGGATCTGTCTGAGCCTGAGGGGAACCGGACCTTCTCACCTGCCAGCCCCACGTCGGCAGCGTTGGCCACGGCCAGAGCTTCTTCTTCCGTCTCGAACCTGGAAACGAGGAGCACAGCTGCTGATTGGTCCGGACCCGGACGCCCCGCCCCCAGAGCAGAACCGGCCGCTCCCACCTGATGACCGGAGCCAGCGGTCCGAACGTCTCCTCCTGCGCACACAGCATGTCGGTGGTGACGTCCGCCAGCAGCGTCGGCTCCATGAACGACCCGTCCAGACGCCTCCCGCCTCGCAGGACCCGGGCGCCGCGGGACACGGCGTCCTCCACCTGATGGACCACCTGGGCAGAGACCGTCAGAACCAGCTACAGAACCGGCGTCTGACCCGGTACCACTGGACCCGGCATGGGCAGCAAGTCAATAATATAACCATAATATAACCTGATCAGATCAGAACTGCAAAGTCGGGCTGAAGGAAATGAGGAAAATCTAATATCCTGATATATTTTTTACGATACACGATAAATATCACGATCTTCTTAACTGAGCTCCAATGTTATTTTAACCTATGACCCCTGGCAGCTTGATGTCACACAGGCAGCTGCTGCTTCGTTTCCCTGCTAGATTTACATGTATAAAAAATGATGCAGCGTTTTGCTATGAACTGTCCAGATAACAAGGTGAGAAATAAGTTTTAACAAGAAAAAGAAATAGAGGGAAGCAGGTCAGTTAGCCTGACTTTGACAAACTAAATGTAGCTGAGGAATAATGTGTGTTTTGGTTCAGTTTAGAAATAAAAAGGACGACAAACGGACAGATCTTCAATAAAGCAAGTGTTTAAATTGGCTAATCTACCACCGCTGAGTTAGCATAGCTAATAGCAACAGTGGCTAATCTACCACCGCTGAGTTAGCATAGCTAATAGCATCTCTGGCTAATCTACCACCGCTGAGTTAGCATAGCTAATAGCATCTCTGGCTAATCTACCACCGTTCTAGCGGCTATAAACGGCATGTAAAACAATAGTGTGATTGGGGGGAAAGTAACTTTGTGGTTCAACCTTTTGTAACCTTTTGTCCCAATAGTCTTATAACATGGTAATTAATTAAACATGGTAATTAAATTACCTCATTTTGTTCCACATCCTCCATATAAATCCAAACT
Source organism: Micropoecilia bifurca (assembly GCA_903067075.1). NCBI lineage: Eukaryota > Metazoa > Chordata > Actinopteri > Cyprinodontiformes > Poeciliidae > Micropoecilia > Micropoecilia bifurca. The sequence continues at coordinate 6,077 of CAEGAF010098853.1, read as the reverse complement.
ATTTCCAAATTATTGATCCAGCGCTGATTCTGTTCGGAACCAGATGATTTCATCTTCAGTCTCCGTTTCATTCTCGGCTCAAACTCTAGCGGTCGCCATGTTTGTTTTCTTCCATAACGTGATTGGTTGGAAATGTTCAGGTTGGGAGGGAAGAGTGGTGCCTTCACAGGGTGTCGGATAAACCAGTGAATATGACGACTTAAGTTTATTATTTGAACAATTTATACTCTGTAGTAACGATATAACCATTATAGCCATTTTAACCACCGTAAATAGAAAATATCGCGATACATCGAGTATACTCGATACTTTGCTTAGCCCTAAGGCTAGCTAAGCTAGCTGGGTAGCCACAGCTAACCCTCGCTCTGTTGTTGCCTAGCAACCACCTGTTGAAGCAGCGCAGCAGCAGTTTGAGGCTAAAATACAAACAGGAACTAAAATAAAGAGCTAATCGATCATCGATGGACCTGAAACATGTGATCAGACCTGTGATCAGACCTAAACCGGTTCCGGGTCGGCGGCGGCGGGTCCGACCTTCTCGGCGGCTCTGGCGTTGATGAGCGGCCCCTGCGTGGTGTCCGGGTCCAACCCGTGGCCCAGACGCAGCTCGGCGGCCATGGCGCGGCTCAGCCCGTCCAGGAAGCGCTGGTGGACCCCGTTCTGGACCAGGAAGCGGTTGGAGCACACGCAGGTCTGGGGGTCAGGAGGTCAGGAGGTCAGAGCCAGGAGGGGTCAGAACCAGGAGGGGTCAGAACCAGGAGGGGTCAGAACCAGGCGGTCAGAACGACGCTGCGTCACGCCGCACAGCCTCACCTGTCCCGAGTTCCGGAACTTGGACGCCATGGCTCCGCCCACCGCGCGCTCCACGTCGGCGCTGTCGAACACGATGAAGGGGGCGTGGCCTCCCAGCTCCATGGAAACCCGCTTCACCGAGTCGGCGGCCATTTTCAGCAGCAGCTGGAGGAGAGAGACGACAGCTGAGGCTCTGAGCCGCTGGCTCCGGTCCGGTCCGGTCCGGTTCGGTCCGGTCCGGTCCAGTGTTCAGCCTCCGGTCCGGTTCGGTCCGGTTCAGGCTCACCTTCCCGGTCGCCGTGGACCCGGTGAAGGAGATCTTGGCCACCAGCGGGTCGGAGCACAGAACCCGGCCCACGGCGGCCATCTTGTCCCTGGAGCAGGGAACCACGTTGACCACACCAGGCGGGACGCCGGCCTGCTGCGCCAGCTGGGGAGACGGGAGGCAGGATGAGGCCCGAACCGGGCCGGACCGGACCGGACCGGGCCGGGCCGGGCCGGAGCCTCACCTCGGCCAGAGCCAGGGCGGACAGCGGCGTGTCCTCCGCCGGCTTCACCACCACGGTGCATCCGGCCGCCAGGGCGGCGCCAACCTTCCTGGTGATCATGGCGCTGGGGAAATTCCACTGAGAGAAGAAGAAGAAAATTTTTTTTTTTTTTTTTTTTTTACCAAAAACGTTTATGTACAATAATTTGACAATACATTTTACATAATCATCAGGTCAAAGAAACTAAATAAAAACAATACGAAGGTTCTGTCCGACGACAAATATTTACATCAGCAGCTTGTTAATATTTAGTTCTCCCTGATCACAAACGGGGAAAAACACATTATTAAAACCCCACAGTTGTAAAAAACTATTTAAATTCCCGGTGGCTCTGGAAACAAAACTCCAATCTAACAAAGAAGAAGAAGAAAGAGGTTCTGAGGTCACCAATGTCTCAGGGTCTGAAAAACAAGCATGGACTCCTAATGATGTGAATTTATTTGAAAACTGGCCACTTTGTCTTTTATTTGTTTATTTTATTATGTATTATTTTATGTTGTAATCTTATAATTTTTGTGCCTTAAGCTTATGAGACTCTTCGTCTTTATGTATCTACATGCCACGTGACTCTGTCTCAGGGTCTGACTTCCTGTTTGCTGCTCACCGGTGTGATGACGGTGGCGACCCCTACTGGCTGCTTGAGGAGCAGCAACCTGCGGTCCGCGGCCGGAGGCGGCACGATGTCCCCATAAACTCTGCGAGCCTCTTCTGAGAACCACTGCAGGAAGGAGGCGGAGTAGGAGACTTCAGCCCGGGCCTCGGCCAGAGGTTTACCCTGAGACACGGAGTCCATTAGAACAGCTTCACCTTCACCGGACCGACATGAACCATCTTCACTCACAGACTCCAAGGTGATGATCTTGGCCAGGTGACCCTGGTGCTGCAGCAGCAGGTCGGACCATTTCCTCAGCAGGTCGCTCCTCTCCTGCAGGACAAGATGGACATCAGAGTCACTCAGTATTTAGCTCATAAACTAGATATTTAGCTCCAAACTTGGCCTCCATGTTTCACATCATACGTCCAGCTTGAGCTCAAATTGACCATGAAACCTTTGATATCAGAGCCGAACCACCAAATGTTCCCCCTTAAGCTCCGGTTCCGACTCTCACCGGGTTCCGTGTCGTTATTCGGTGGATCTGCTGCGTTTCTCCCTAAATGTGTCGTTTTTCAGACGGAGTCTCGGCTGCAGCTCCTACCTTGGCCGTGGTTCGCTTCCAGGACTGAAACGCGTCGTGTGCGGCCTGCACGGCCCGCTTGGCCTCCGCCGGCCCGCAGTCCGACACCTGGGTCAGCTGCTGTCCGGTGGCCGGGTCCAGAACCGGGAACACCGAGGCTGCGGACACCCAGCGGCCGCCCAGGTGCGCCTGCGTGCGGCGCAGCGCGGCGGGGACGTCCAGGCTGTGGCGTCTGCGGAGGGACGGCTGGAGGGCGGCGGGCGCCGGCCGGGCGAGCCGGCGGCTCCTCAGCGCTCTGACGGCGGACATGGCGGCAGGAGGAGGCCGGTGGAGGAGCGGCTGGACCGGGACGGACGGCTGGAGCTTCCGGTGCGAGGAAAAAACTACAAATCCCATCCGGGCCGGACAGAACCCCACCATCCACACGGTGGCGCCACTGAGATAAACCACTTCAGCAGGTTAAACCTGGTACCCAACGTGCGGCTCTCGGGCCATTGGCGGACCTTGGAATAAATTCTGAGGTCCTGCCTGCAGCTTAAGGGGCTGATGAAAATAATCACCTTATGTAGGTTTTTAAGGTGAGACATTCCTGAACGGAAAGGGTTTAGGTTGTTTACGTTGATTTTGATGTCATCTAAGTCACAAACGTTCAGCAGACTTGGTCACCTGTTGAACTTTATTTAAAGACAGGATTTTAGAAGAACATTATTATTTTTTCTGCTCAGTGTTGTTTTCTAAATCAACAACATTAAAACGTTATGGACCTGAAAACCTGGCGAGCTACAATAAATGGTTCTTTTTATCATGAAAATGTTCTTTGTTTTAAACACAATAATAAAAGATTTACAATTAGTATTTTTTATTTGGATTGTAGGCGGGACAAGGTGTTTCCTTCCTCCTGTCCATATATGGGCGACGCTGATGGAGCATTAGGGAGGCAGATAATCAGCATTTACCTTTAAAACCAGGTTTTCACTGAGGAGGTCAGATCTTAACAGGAAATCAAGTTTTTAAAATCCAACCTGGGGAAAACAAACCAAACACAATTTGAGCCATTTTATCTTTTAACATTTTAACATCAAATCTATGGCTTTACCTCCACTATCTTCATATGATTTAATCAAATCCTGATTTTCAATATAATGACATTTAATTCTCCAAATAAAGTTGAAATTAAAACTATTAATAATTATTTTTGCTTGATAAGCCGGATAAATGAGATTAGAGTAACTGTCCATTCTAGCTAAAAGAATTTTACTGAAAACTGAGTCTCTTTGCAGCCATAGATTCAAAATTAGTTTATCTATATTGTCGCCTATATTAAGCTTATCAGAGGAAGATTTATCTCTAGTCACAACAAGACCTAAATATTACAATAATAACAAAACCTCTTTACACATATTGACAAGCAGATCAATCCTGCAGATCAAATAAATTTAGTTTTAAGCCTTGGAGACGTCAATATTCAATAAGGGAATTTGAGATTCATCTCTTAGGAATAAAGTCGTATAATCAGCCAATTGACTAATTATTAACTGATTACCTAATAAACAGTCAGTTACTATTGTTAATTCAAACAGATCAGGACCAGAATAAACAGCCACATCCTGTCGACCCACAGAAACAACTACTGATGTCACAACATCTAGATGATGGTGACAAACGGCTCGTTCATCATTGATCCTCAGTTTATTTCTGGTTCCTCCACTGATTGTTGAGGAAACGTAGAAAGACGTCAAGACGCCGTTTACTGGTTTCCCTGTTAAACTCACTGTCTGGTTCTGGGTTTCATTTCTCTTAGGTTTCATTTTCCAGTAAAAGTTTTCACTTCCTCTGATCCTCCACGTTCAGCTCCGGTCTTTTATTGGACCGGACCAAAGTTCTGCAGAACCGGAACTTATGGATGTTTTATTACTATGAATCTGAAAAGTGTGGCAGTTTCTAATTCCTCTCATTTGAAGAATCAGTTATTTATGCTTAGAAAGCAGCAGCTTTGTCTATAAATGATCCAACCAGGAGGATTTGGACCCGACCGGACCGAACCTCGGTGTTTATGGCTCCTGATGTCAGGAAGTGAAACTGGAGGAAACCCGACCGGGTCGCTGTAACGTCTGACCGGCGGCTGGCGGCTCAGACCCGCCATGGGCGTCCAGGGTCTGGCCTCCTTCCTGGACCAACACCCGAACATTTACCGGGAGGTTCGGTTCGGCCGGAGCCGCCTGCTGGTCGACGGCTGCAACCTCAACTATCACCTTTACTTCAGCTCAGGTGAGGCTCAGGTGTCTGAGCCGCGGTTCTCTAACAGATCCGGACCGGTTCCGACTCTGACATTTTTATGTTCCCAACTCGGTCCAGAAGCAACAGGAACAGAACTTTATTACTCCAGGAACATAAACTGGTTTGTCTTTTTCATAACCTGGTATAACTGTTGATTTAGTGAAACATTTACTGTCCTTTTTTCCTTGAACATTTTCCAGCTGAAGATTTTTCACTAAATATTCAAGTTACTTTTTCACAGTAACTATCAGGCGCGGGGCTGTATGGGGGCCCTGGGGGGCCCGCTGCCCCCCGGGCCGGATCCGGGTCTGGAGGCACCAGGGAGGGAGGAAAGGTTTCAAGTCATTAAATGTCTGATTATAGACGGAGACAGTCAGTCCCAGTGACTGTCTCACTCACGGTTTAGCCGAAATGCTTCCTGGGTAAAAATCAAGACAAACGCGGCCGGTAATTGCCCCCCCCCCCCCCCCACTGCTAATGGTAACTATGGTAACACATTGACTTTTAACAGTGTAGCTCCTCTAGTCTGGCTCTTTATTAAAAACTACAGATGGTGAAGCTTTAGATCCAGATTTATTCACAGACATTTTAACTAAAGTGACGTCGTGGCGGAAATACGGAGGTTTTTAAGAAATAATCTAAATTAGAATATAAAGTAATTAGATCAAGTCACAAAATATTACAAACAACTACAGACACAAGCTGCTGCTTCGTTCATCTTCTATCATCTTATTTAAATCTCGTGATAACAAAAACAGTTTGAGACAAAATAAAATACAACCATTTGACACAAATCTTAAAACGTGACCCAAAGAACTTAAATTATCCTGTTAGAAATAAACATAATTTTTCAATAAATAAATAACTTCATTGACACTTTGTGTGTTTATGACCTTAAACCTTCATTTCCTCTGGAACAAAATTAGTTTAATCATCTGGTCACAACAGGATGAAGTTTCTACCAGAACCCAAACCTGGTTCTGAACCAGCAGAGAAACGTCCACCTGGTTCTGGACCGACCGGGTCAGGCAGGTTCTGGACCAGGCCGGTCACACTGAAAAAAATAACTCTTTGGATTAACATAAAAAAATCATGGAAAGATTTTCCACATGATTATTTTGCTTTATTTCAACATTATGTAATTCTGTTATTCCAATTTAAAGGAAATGTGTTGGCTCAACTTAACTTTTGTCATTGATTCAACTTACTTACTATAGTTGGACCCAATGTAATTTAATAGAGCCAGCCCAACTAATTTTACAGTGATAACTTCCATCCATTTTCT
>CAEGAF010098846.1:0-11508 GCA_903067075.1 Micropoecilia bifurca | reverse complement strand
ACTCCATGCAGAAAGGCCGGGGCCGGGAATCGAACCCAGAACCTTCTTGCTGCAAGGCGGCAGCTCTACCAACTGCGCCACTGTGCAGCCCTCATGCCGCAACTTTAACGTATAAAATGCTCCAGCACCACCTGCCTAACTTGTCTCATACTGTATCATACACAATTTAATTTTCAGCTAAGCTAAGCTATTATGTGTATTTTTTCAGGCAAACAATTTGTAGCATGAGTGACTTAACTAACGCCCCATGTAGTGGGTTACATAATTTACCATATAATTTAAAAGTGCTAATCAAATACCTTAGAAACCAAATAATAATGTTACTATAATGGCATATAATGTTATAATTCAATAATGACATGCTTCACCTCTTGCCTTGCAAGAGTTTCCTAGTCAGTGAATTCACTTAGTGGGAATGGCAATAAAATTTGATTCTGATATTGGCATTCATAAACATCTTGAAAACCAAAGGACTGTACGGTGTCTTATTGTGCTGATGTCACACATGACTGACAACTTTGTGGCCAAAGTCTGCAGTGGTTGTGTCCGTCTTGCAGAGACTTAAAGGGACAATTAGGAGCTGAATCATTTAGGATTAAAATCTGTTTTCATGATAACAGCTTTCCTTAGCGGATCTTTGTATTTCTGTCAGCTACATGACTTCACATCAAGGCATATTTTGCACTGGATCCAAACTGAGCAGGTTGTAGCACAGGGATGGGAGCAAAGCAGAACCAGCCACTGCTGCTGCATACAAAATACAAGCGAACCTATTTCAGAGCTCTGTTCAACTGGTTCTGGTGCCTCTAGGATGAAAATCGAACCCGCCTGATCGTATTAACACTCTCAATGTTCTGCACACTGTGGTGATCTGCAGAATAGCAGGTTCATGGACTTTAGCTGTGGAGAGATTATTTATTAAAAATTATCCATCTAAGACATTTTTTTCTACCAAATTTCATTGTAGAAAATGTTTTACATTAAAAATAAATCCCATTGATACGGTTTTATTTCTTTTTGCATTTTTGTTATTTCAACAGATGGGTGTAGCAACACTTTTCAGGCATATCACTGTGCTCTTATTTGTTGTAACTATAACAGCATACAAAAACTGTATCGTCCATGTTTGATGTACAATGCAAGATATGACAATGTTTGAGTTCACCATAATATCCTAACTTGCATACATACAAATCTGAGGCAGTCTGAGTAAATGCATGTTTCAAAAACGTCTTCCACATCTCTCAGTTTGGTAACTTAGCTCAAAGTTTTCATGAACACTGAAAAATCAACAAAATGATGTCAGAACAGCAAAAGTAAGTTAGCAGAAAGGAGCCCGTCTTAAGTAACACACATACTGCGTGTGGACCAGAGTTTATGTTTCACAAAATGTAATGCATTGCTTCATGTTTAGGCTCTGGTAAACCAGATATGATAACATATGTGGCAAGATAAGAAACTGTGTGACACGAGTTTACTATTTTCAACGCTAAAGTCACATACTTCTTTAGAACATGCTTTAATGCTGACGAGGTAATTCAGTCACAATATTCATGTGTGGTGGAGCATATGTGCAACTAAAAGTCGCATGAGAGTTGTGCTCTGAGGCTGCAGCTAAAGACCTCAGCAGTACAGCATTTTGATAAGTTGCATTTTGTTGACTAGGTCTTTATGTGTCAGCTTTTTAAGATAAGTCTTGGTGTTGTGTCTTAGAGTGTTGCACTTATTTGATATAGTGTGCATTTTCAATCTTTAACTACTGTTCTTCCATCTGAAGAGACAGCTATGTTTGTAGCTCTCTTTTCATTGCCAACTTTAAATGCAAACACTATTTTGATGTTGTAACTGTGGCGATGCATGAGATTTACAGTGTCTGAGATTGACATTTATTTAACAGGCATGCCGGGGGATGTCACGCTGCTCCCTTTGATTGATCTATTCACTTCCTCTTATAAAGATGGAGGCTGCTCGTGTAACCGCAATAACTCTTTCAAGCTTGGTGCGTAGGAGACGCCCTACGGCAAGGTTCCAGGATCTGTCGGGTTTACCCTTTACTCCAAACCTAACTGTAACCACGAGAGGCAAAAACGCGACACTGATCTAAGGTCAGTGTCTAGAGGCAAATCCAACCTCAAGCTTGTTTGTCCACATGTGGGCCATATGGAAGTCTTTCCATGTCATCTGTGGAAAAGTGTGAGTCCTCAAAGTCTAAAGTACACATCTTGAACTCCATTCCTGCTCGTTTATAGAGTTAAAGTAATTAAATCAATTGTAGTTAGTTTTTGTATATCTAAATTAATTACTATTAGCTTTTATTCTAATAAACCTTGATTATTTTACTGAGAGTACTAAAAACTCAAGACAACAGGATATGCTTGGCACAATGAGAGAAAATAATATTATGATTTTCTTGATCATTGACAGATTCAAAAAGGATCTGGCATTAGAACTGCTAGTATCATAAATTATTTGCTAATTTACTTGCTTCTGCCAAATTATTATATAACTTTATGTAAGAAAAGAGAATGATTACTGTATGTTGCTCTCAAATTCAGAAATAAGAATACCAGAGCATAGTTTACGCCCAGGTTTATTACTAACAATCATACAGTGGTAACGTATTATAGGAATTTGCTTAAATGTATTAAATAAAAAATCTTCATTTTTGCAAAGGTCTTATAGACACGTTTTAGCTATCACATGTTTGTAGAAACATGGATTTGGAAAAAATAAAGGACAACAATTGTATAAACGCAAAGGCACTATCAACCATACAGTCATTCTGGAAAAGTAATTTCCATCTTTGCTCTGCTCCAGAAACTGTGGACGCCTGCTTGTTTGATGTGTTCAGAGCTGCTACACAGATGCCACAGCCTTAGCTATGCCGGACGTCATCTTACGGGCTGTTCTCGGAATACAGAAACACCATGTACACCACCTCTAAAATTAGTGTTCTGCACATAAAGAAGAAAAGAGCCAAAGTTGGAACCAACACTCTAAACTGGCAGCTTTCTCTTTATATTTCTCCTAATTTTCATCTTCCACTTTGGCACAGAGCCCACTGAAATCTCAGGAGCCCTCTGTTTCATCAAAGATGCACTGCACAGCCACATATTTTCCAATTCTGGGCCAGCCAGAAATCTGGAAATCTGATTTTATAACCCTTAAGATTCAGGTTGTTTGTGACTGCAGACAGTTTTGGTGAGGTTTGCTGCGCAACAAACAAAATGAATGAGTCTTGCCATGCTAGTGGGCCCCAGCTCCTAGTGTTATGTACATCAGTTGTGCGGTTGCTCTGTTGTGTGTAAACAAAGACAGTGAAGGACACCTTTAACTGATTTGCCAGATGTTTGCGGAGAGGGAAGGGGGAAAAAAAAAATCTGTTTTCTAAAAGTGCCTTTGTCCACGTCTGTGCAGCAGGTGAAAAGAAACTTGCTAAATACGCAGACTAACAGCTGTGTTTTTTAGCTCAATCTTGAATCATCGTCTCTGGTGAAATGGTGCTAAAATAAAGATTGTTTCTAAGTAGGATAAAACGAATGGATTGTAGAAAACAAACACATTCTCAACTCCATCCAGTGGCTGACCACACTCGAAGCCACTAGACCATGATGACGTGATGAGCCTGGAAGTCAGTCAGAATGGGCGGAGATAATTGGTCCTTATTACTTTGACCTCTGATCCCTTCTTCTTAGTGAAAAGTTTAGAAGTGGTCCCCTAGGAGCTTTCTGATACTAACAGGGTTCCAAAACAAGAAACCCCAGTAGGTGGTGAAACGGTGGTCGCGTTTTAGTACAACTGAAACTCAGTTCAGCTGGGATGGGGTGCAGAAGTAGGGTTTTGGGAGTGCTGCCCATGTGTCGCCCACTCTGGGAGCAGTATTTCCACCCAACCCAATGAAAGCTTTATGGACTTGAACTATAAAGCCACTAAATCTAACACTTTTTTTAACTCCAAAAAATCCCCACATCCCACTCTTGCCATTACTGCTGGAATTTGTGGCAGGAACTGTTGTGGAGCTTAGATTTTCTGTGTTGATTTTTTGCTAAGTGTGCCAACAAAGTGACTTCCTCCTAAAGTCTATTAAAATCGGGCAGCTACTGGGGGATGTATGTGTAGCTCATGTGTAGTGTTGTGGTATGGTGGGATCTACAAAGAAAAAATTGACACCAGATGGGACCAAGAGGGGGCGGAGGAGGAGGACAGAACAAAAACAAGTGCAGAAAATTGAAGTTGAAAAGAGTTTGAGCTTGAATGCTAAGATAATAAATTAGTTACATGCTTTGATAAAGTGCCTTGGAAAATTATTCACACCTATTGAACTCTTTCACATTTTGTCCCACTACCACCAAAAAATAATAACGGATTTTATTAGAACTACATGGAGTAGATAACAAAGTAGTTGGAAAGCGGAATGAGAAGGATGCATGGTTTTCACCATTTTTAACAAAAAATAATCTGAGAGCATTAATTTGTCTTTAGACTCCTTTAATCAGATACTCCTAAAAACCAGTGCTGCAAACTTCCTCCAGAAATCACCTGATTATTTAATCCATTCCATTTGTGCATAATTTGATGTTTGTACAAATACAGCCGCTCTGTGATCGTCACTGAAGTTAATTAAGGAACATTAGTGAAGTCAGTATCATAAAGCTCACAAAGGCGTTGCGTTTAGAGGAGGGTTAGGTTGTCAAACAATATTCTAAAGCTTTAAACATATCTGGAAACAATGTTCAATAAGTATCATCCAAAAAAACGTAGAAAATTGTACATCAACAAACCTAACAACACTTGACTATTTACCTTAAATGATGAGCTGTGCAAAGAGAGGATTAATCAGAGAAGCAGTATATATGCCCATGTTAACTGTAGATGAGCTACTAAGATCCACAGCCTTGGGATAATCTGCTGATTAATGTTTGCCCTAATAGTTAATGGATGATTACAGATGTATGCCAAGAAGAAATAAGTAGATGCTGCACCCAATGTAGACGATATAACGTCTATACTTAAGAAGCTGCTTTAGATCAAAATGTTACTTTTTGCAGTAGAATACTGTACATAACCCTGAACACAAAATCGCAGTAACATGGTGGTAGCGTCCTGCTATTAGCATGCTTTTCTTTAGCAGGGACCGGGAAACTGCTTACAAATGATGTGTGACCGACCGTCTCTCCATCTTCTAATTACCCTAAACATTCAGTAAGATACAGTGGAAATGTTTTGACGAGAGCATATTCATGTGTTAGAATGGTCCAGTCAAAGTTCAGATCTAAATCCAAGTGAGAGTCTATGTTAACAGGCTTGCTCCATCCAATCTGACTGAACTTGAGGTATTTAGTAGTGACGTTTGGGTAAATACTACAGTCTATGCATATTTAATATTTGTTGGGGCATACCCCCAAAGGTTTGCGGCTTTAATTGCCGCAACTGTGGTTCTACAAAGTAATGGCTCAAAGTTTTTAAATATAAACACACAGCACACTTTTCAGATCTTTATTTGTAAAACTTTAGAAAGCTGTCTATCGTTTTCCTTCTACTTCACAGTAATGAACTACTTTGTGTTAGCCTGTCACATCAAATAAATTACATGAAGGCTTATGATTTTTTTAAGTGACCGAATGTGGAGTAGTTCAGTCAGCATGATTTCTCGGAGGAAACGTGAACTCATGTAGACTGCAACTATTTTTTTGTTAGAGTTTCTGCATCTTTTATATGAAGCACCGGGGCTTCTTAATGTTTTCATATATGTTCCCCACATAAGTAACAAGCATATCTTTGTTTAATGCACATTTGTTTTCGAGGAGAAAAAGCCCACCAGGAAATCCTTGAATAGATGATTGAAAAAACAACCACGTTGGTTTTCCATGCAAGCATATGCATGTGTCTGAGATTGAAAACCAACATTCCATGGTCCCAATGTGCACTCACATTAAAACATTCTATTTAAAGTATTTTGAGCTGCACTGTGATCCCTCAAAACCCTTTCTAATGCAAACACAGCAGCCAGCGCACTCATTCTTACTCCGCAAAACTCTTTTGGCTTTCTCTTTTGTCTCTTATTATCTGATGTGACGTTATGGCAACACAAGATATCTCCTCTGTGTTATTTGGAGCAGTTCTGAGTCGTTCTCTTTCATTCAGATTGTATATTTGTTCTTTCATGTAGCTCAAATGCCCATTATACGTTTTCAGAAACTTCATATAAAACACGAGTCTCTCACTATTACTGTGCCTTAGGTGCTTCAGTTGTGTTGTTTTGGAAGCAATAGACTTCCTTGAAAGTTTAAACTAATTAAAACCAAAACCTCATGATTTAAACATGTCAAAGGAAAGAGAGACGGACATTGCGGTGGCCATTTGTCTGAGCATGTGCCGGATATAGACAGGTGCAGGTGTAAGCTTATCTAAATTAATTAAAATGCTGGTAAAAAATTTGTTCTTGTTGCTGTCCCTGTCTCAACACAGTGTGCAGTCTTTCAATGTCAAATTGTACTGTAAATAAATCCTGTCAGAGCTTCCACAGAAGCGCTGCAGTTCCACTTTTTTCCTCTGATAATATTGGTTTGGAGAAGAATAAACACTAGAGCTAGCTCTTGGAAGATTGTTCCCAGGAATCTTTGCAGTGACATGTAATGTATAAAAACATGCTTGGCTGTTTTCATAATGCTCCCATGGGAGTCTATTACATTTGTGGGCATGTAAATTGTCGTGTGATCCTGCGCTATGGTGCAGCTGGTTATGCTAGTGATCGTTGCTTTTAGTTTCTAATTATACTTAACTAAATATTTCATTGCTTTCGTTGCAATTAGTGTAGTGTTAGGATTTAAAACCCATCTTTACGTCTTTGCCTTATAGTCCCTCGCTTGTACACAGCTGCTGCTGATCTTACAAAACTGGACTAATTGCATGTTTTTTAAGATAAATACACATTATTTATTTACAAATAAAGTGGTTATAATAGAAATAAATACAAAATAAACATCTGAGCATTATACTTCATGTGGTATTGCACCCATTTCAAAATGTACAACAAAAATGCTTTTTCAGAACCAGTAAAGGAATATTCCTTTGATTAAAACATTTATTTTTCCCAACTTTATGTAGACATAAATATATTCATATATACTTTCACTTCTTCCTCAATATCTCTATTACTTTGTTTCTTTCATATAAATAAATGTCTTCATTGGGAAACTGGGTGTCCATATTAGAGCTTAAACACTTAGTGTCTCTCTCTCTCTTTCTCTCTTTCTTGCTTTGTGTCCACACAACCTGTTTCTCATCTGCAGCCACAGCTCTCCACCACCATATCCTGGTAGTTTTTCAGAATCACCTTCTCGTATTCGTCCAAGTAAAGCAACGAAATGGGACTGAGTTCGGTGGGCACACAACAGGCTCTGGGGATGTTTGAGTTTACTGAGTTGACAAGTGTCTGCACAATGGCGTGATTAGTTGCATTAAGGTGGTCTGGTAATGGAAAGGGGCATTCCCCGTGACAGTAGTAGGCATGGTAACCTGTGGGTGCCACTATCCACTCGTTCCATTGCACGTCGCTGAAGTCTACGTACAAGTTATGCCTTTTGCAGCTTGCCTTTGGCTGTTGCTTCCTACGTTGTTTCCGGACCGCTGCCTGCCTTTTGCCCCGTGTATGGAGTACCGAGTCCCCACGGCCGTCGTGACCATATGTTACCAGCAGGGGCCGAGCCTGAGGCCATGAGTCCTGGTCCTGGTGCAGGGACCGGCTCACCCTGACGTGCCCGTTTCTTCTCCGGGAATGCTCTGCATCCTTCTCCGTCGGCTCTGGATGAAGCACCTCCACCATGAAGCCATGATTCGGGCCATTCCCTGAAGTCCATTCAGATACAGCAGGACTCACGTCAAAACTCTCCCAGCGGCTCAAAGAGTCCTGAACCAGCCTGGTGTCTAGCAGACGGACCAGAGGTTCTGTGCTGTTGGAGCCTAATGGAACTCCGAAGATCTCGTAGATGTTGATACGATGGAGGCCTCCAGCAAGAGCACCACTAGTAGAGCTGCTGTTCTTAGGAGGTGCAGCTCCAATGACCTGATCCCTGTAAATGCGGAGCTCTGCGGAGGTTATGAGCTCCTCTTTAGGGATAGATGTGAGGTTGAAGTAGAATTGCTGGGTTGTTTTGCTTTTCAGGCTGGCCAGTGCCTCCATTGATTCTACGGGAAACAACAGAAAGCCATAATGTAAGATTATGCAAACAAAAGTTAAATTAACAAGTAAATTGGCATGAAAATAATGATTTTCCTCACATTCTAGATATACACTGATGAAGATCTCACTGCTAGATCAGTAGATTCAAGCTACGCCAAGCGATTAAACGGTGTGGGCGTGGGCCGCTGTTAAGCAATTATAATCAGTCTATCAAGTATGACTCAGGCAAATGACAATTATGATGTAAAACAATCATTAAAGTCAAGCTTTTGAGATCGTCAGGCTAAATGTCAAAGGATGAAAGCAGTGTACTAACATTTTCTGATAAGATCAGAAAGAACAGTTTGCCAGCTGTCATATGGCTGATTTGCATAGACAATTGGTCACTGTAGAAAACTTCCTTCTGCGTATGCAATGAGCTACGATCAAGGATGATTACTGACGGTCAGGAATTAGTCTATGTAAAAATTATTCTTAAAAATGCAAAAGAAGTTGAAGCTGACAGGATCCTTATGACCTTTTTATGTGATTGTTGCTCTGGGGAGGAATTTACAAATTGTCCATAAATGTGCAAATTCTTTGTTCTGTCGTTAATATATCTGCTCTTAACAGTCCTGAGGCAAATGAAAGTAAAACTTATACTTAAGTTAACTGGCATTCCCCTCAATGGGATACGGTAAATGACAGAAGTGTTAGTAAAAGCTGCAATTTTCTTTCAGGCAGCCCTACTTTGAACTCTTACTTTATAAAGATCATAGAAAATGTATAGGCCATCATTTTAATCTGTTTGGTGTGGCAAAGTAAACACAAACCTTAAAACTATTAGCTTTTCAAAGGCGGCATTTAGGAAATTCCACCATCTCATCCTAAACCTCCCTCCAAAGGCACAAAGAGCTCAATTAGGCTCATCACTTCTCATTTGATGTGGGAAAACCCCCTGTGTCTCGTTCTCTCTCTTTGGGTTTTCTATCCGGCTCTTCCTTTCCTTCATCAGCACCCAAATCCCATTTTCCCTCTGTTCTCTTAGCCCCCAAATCCTCTTTTCTTGCCGTCTATTCCTTTGTCACTGTGTTCTCTGGTTCTGCAACAGTATTTTCAGTCTCCCTGGGACTGCTTTGTGAACATGCTTAGACTTGTCAAAAGCGTGTGAACCGCAGATATGAGTGCGCCGGCATTCCTAATTTCTTTTTGTGCTGTGTGCCAAAATACGAGATAAAAGCTAACGTCAGGTCATTCATTTAAGATCTGTTGCTGGCAATCGCTTCTCTTGTAATCGTGAAAATGTTTCGTTTGGCACGGAAATCGGTTGAATTTTGAAAACAGATAGCAGCAAGTCTCATTATCCAAGAGAAATGAATATTGAATGGCAGATGCAATGAACGGCTCATGTTGTTTGATTCGGTACGTTGCATCAACATTTGTACATGCATGCTTATTATATGGCATAACAAACACGACAATGTCACTGAAATGACACAAGAAGAGTAGGAACCATGTCACCCTGAAAGTTAAGGCAAAAAAAATCTAGGGGCTGCATGTGTAAATACAGTCTAAACTTATTTGTAATGGCCAGTGGTGTCAAGGTGTGTTGGCTGAGAGCAGATGTTTCCAGAAGTCGGCTGGGAGCAGCAGTCACTCAGGCCAGGATTGTTTGTAGTGTGTCAGTTTAGCCACTTGGTGTCATTGCACTAGGGCTTTGGAGAGCACCCAAGCAACCACTCAGCCACCCCTCTGACTCACCCCTGATGGAAACTTCTCCAGTCAAACACAGGACTCTGTATGAGGACTTCGTAAAGTGTATGCTGCACAAAGAACTGCTTGGATCTTAGGAAGTGGAATAGTCCTACAAAGCTACTCCAGGCTTTAGTTGACGTACACAAAACAATATGTAATATCTAAAAATATATTTTTGTTAAAATGTCATCAAGAGATAGTTAAATAAAAACAACTTTAAGAGTGTTTTAAGAATGTAACAAAAATTATTGCTTTATTCCATTTTTTTCCCCATTTTTCCAGCCCTTTTATTTTGGAGTAAAACTGAAAAACTCACTCCAGAAATCACCACGTGTCCCCTAGACTGAGAGAGCAGTTATGGTGATACAGGAAGGTGCGTAATTGCGCACATCACGGAGAGAGAGGGAGACGGAGAGAGCCGATCTGGAAAGAAAAAGGAGGCAACTCCCTCCCTCCCCTCTCCTCCCCACCGTTACAAACAAATAATTTCAGTCTTGTTAAAAATGACTCAGTCTGACACGATGACTTTGTCCCGCTTCGTGCTGCTTTAATGCGGGTTTGTTTTTGAAGTTACAGGGTGATGTCTATCACCTGCGCAAAACGTACACCGCCCTTTATCCCCCCCCGGTTCCTGTGGTGCGTGTCTGGAAAAACTGTTTTCACGGCCCACGCAAACACCATCAATTATTAAGAAACAAATGACCCCAGGGATCCCGCTGCCCCTTGATGTGTGTGAAGCCCGTGACAGCTGCTAAAGGCGTGTTTGCTTTGCCGTTGCATCACTGCACGTAAGAGAGCTGGTTAAATTGTGCGTGAGGCGCTTGTTTATAAATCGAGTCACTTTAACAGTTTTTTTTTTCCCTCCCCTCCTTCTTCTTAAGAATGACAAATAACTCGTACGCATGTCGTGCGTAAATGACTAAACCTTCCATAAAACAGCGAAGACTGAAGCTCAGCTTGACGCACTGAGTCACCTTTAAATACGGGTCTGCGCTGTCTGACAGGTGAAGGTATGTCAGTAATACGCACCTTCATGGTGAAAGCTTCTAATCGTGTTGGCCTTGCTGGCGGCCCTCTCTGCGTGCCTCCCCATGCTCTTGGGTCGCTTGGCGCTGTGGTCTCCGTTCGCAGAGTGCATGCGGTAAAGGTCCACCATGTATTGCGGCACCACGGCGTGCTTGCCCGGGGTGGGTCTGCGCCCCAGCCCGAACATGTCGAGAAGCCGAAGCTCGAACTCGTTGAGGAAGCTCTGCGACCGCTCCGGGCTCTGCCTCCCCGATTCGCCGTACTTCCTGCGGCCGACCTCCGGGATGAGTCCCGCGGCACCTTCCAGCAACACCTGAGCGAGCAGCAGTACCGTGAGAGAGCGGACCACGGCGACCATGATCAGTCAGTCCCTGTGGAAAGAGTTGGTTTGTGTCAGCACAACTGTGGCACGGAAGTATTGGCATGTTGGGGCTTCCCAAGCACTTTGTGATCTCCATATAGTTTGAATAGGAGACACCTTGTTCTACTTTGATGTAGATTAGAGACGAACCCCCAGCGGCTTGCGCTGCGCCGCGGGAGTTTGGGCTCAACACGAACTCATTCAT
>CAEGAF010098818.1:0-18798 GCA_903067075.1 Micropoecilia bifurca | reverse complement strand
TTATATTATATTTTTTTTTTTTTATTTTTATTTTTTTTTTTTTTTTTTGTTTTTTTTTTTTTTTTTTTTTTTTTTTTTTTTTTTTTTTTTTTTTTTTTCAAAAAGCACCTTTGAAATGGTTTTAATCCTTTTCCATCACACTTTGTAGTGTGATCTTAAGTTCAGGGGTCAGACTTGCATCCTCCAGGCTAAAGTGAGCTTCATCTGCCTCTGTTTCATCTTTTGTCCTTTCACCAAAGCACTGTTTCTATGAAGCCATCTTTTTCCAAGCCCTAAGATTGTAAGATCAATTACTTTTACACCTCATTTTTCATCTTTTCATTTTATACTTTGGGCATGTTCACTAGTTTTGTGAGAAGACAGTTGTTCTGAGAAGCAAGGCCAGCCCAAGGCATAAGCAGGTTACACGGCTACTTGGGGCCCCAGAGTTACTAGGGAGTTTGAAGTTTTCATGCCAATCACTGATTGCGGATCTTCAACATGCCTTACCTGCCAGTTCCGATTTTGGAAGATGCCAAATTTCTTTGCCTGAAATGTCGCTAAATATAGCAAGAAATTGGCTGAGTTGCCAACATTGTAGTGATTATTGCTAACTGCAGACATGACCTGGTAGGCTGGTTTGTCAGCCAAGCCTCTCACTGTAGAGCAGAAGGGAACAGTGGGTGATATTTTCAACCTTTATTGAGGTAGATTAAATCAGTGGATAAGATTGACTTTACATGTGTTGGCCAAGCTTGTCGCGATTAAACAATGAATCAATCACTTGATAAATTAAAATGAAGTTGATAATAAAATGAAGGCAATAATATTGCTTGGTTTTTTTTGTCATGTCCCTCTCTTTCTACTGACAAAAGCTTCACTCAACTTACACTCATTTTTTTGGTAACAGATCAGGGGAGTTAAAATCCTCAGATGAACTTGGTACATGGGACACAATAGCAACAAAAGTTGAATAATTTTCAACTTTCTTGTGACGCGTCGTTGGCCTCGTGTGCAAGTCTACGTGGACGAAATCAAACGGCAAAGGAAATGAAGGGAGGGAGCAGCGATGTCTCCCACCACTGTGTTACCATTACCTTAGATACCTGCCGGGTTCCTGGTCTCTAACCACAGAGTGTAGCATAAAGCTCAGTGAGGAGGAGTGACCCAAGAAAACATAGGTTTAAAAGCCAAACGTGACAGTTGCAGTCTGGGATCACTTTGGATTCAAACCGACTGACCATGGTGAACCATGGAACCCTTTGGAGCCGCTACGTTGTAAAACAATAGC
Organism: Micropoecilia bifurca; assembly: GCA_903067075.1. Lineage (NCBI taxonomy): Eukaryota > Metazoa > Chordata > Actinopteri > Cyprinodontiformes > Poeciliidae > Micropoecilia > Micropoecilia bifurca. The sequence goes on along the minus strand of CAEGAF010098818.1, from coordinate 17,528 downwards.
AACTAAACGATACAACCAACATATCTGCGCCTAAAATGTACCAATACAGGTTTCTGCCCCTCTGCCATCACCAGAGGATGAGAATGTGAACAGTGCCTAATGTAAACCCTCTAAACTCCACTCACGATTTTTTTGTATTTAAAAGGTTTTCCAGTTCTTTTGGAATTAGTTTTATTGGACTCTAGGAGGGTGTATTTGCATTGCTATGCAAATTTTATGCTATTGACAACTGTCTCAAATTACAAGATTATCGTTTATTGCAATAATGTCTAGGAAAATTAGTTGCCAAGGAAAATTTACCATGACAAGCCTGGTTTTGGCTCATCACTGATCTCCCAAAGTTCTGAAAATGGGTGCCGATAAATTGGAAGGCCGATGAATATATTCTATAAGATACAAGAATATAGAGAGAACAGAACTGTCAGAGATGCAATAAGTTAAGGGCAGGTGTGTGAATGATCTAATCATCTGACTTTTGATTTCAGCCCAAAACTGAATTTTGCTTAGGACCCCTCTGAAAATCTTGACCAATTTCCTCAGTCCTCTTTTGTCAATTTCATATTTTCTGCAGGTCTTCAAGGTGGCCACATCTTCACCCCAAAATGGAGAACGGCACTACAAATCCCACACTGCAGTCTGTTCTGGGCCCAAGTACAGCACCGCCAGCACCCAGACACCCCCGGAGTTTGCACCCCCAGATGATGAGCCTCAGACGGGTGTGTGTAGACTCATGCAGTCTTTGAAGTATTGGCAAAATTCATCACTTTGTTACTGCATGGAATTTGTTTCTCCATGTAGTGCATCAGTCGGAATACTCGGCTGTTAACGGTGGACAGATGTTCCTGTCCCCTGGCCAGACAGGTGGAGGTTTGAATCGAAGCAGTCAGTCCTACAGTAGAGGATCTGTCAGAGGTATGACACGTGGTGGCAAGGGACTGGCTCAGAACTACAGGTCCTCTGGTTGGCACAGAGGTATCCAGCCTCGGCTCACTTCCTTTCTTTTCCCCACCCTGCATGTTTAACTTCTCAATTAAGGAATGCAATAAACATGACTGTTCTTTAAAAGTTCAAATGATTATTCATGAGGTTTCCCTGGTTGATTTCTTCCCTTCAGGAGGATCCTACATCCCTCCCGCTCAACTCAGGGAGTCTGTTCCTCTTCTCTATGGAGCTAGAGTAAGTCAGTATCTAAGTTTTGTGATGCTAGATGAATTCTGATAGAATGCATCCCAAACGGTGTAGAGATGATCCATCTAATTAGAGCAATCAGAGGGACATATCCAACTGATTCTGAGGGCAAACAAACCATTCTTGCATGCAAACATTTTAGGTTGATATTTGCCATTGTTGATCATTCGCCATGGGTTCTTTTCCTCCCTAAGCATTTGTTCTCTTCTCAGGACTCGGGATATCAACATGCATACAGGCGAGGAGGAGGAAGGCACAGCTCTGGTAAGAACATCAGGCAAAATCCATCTCCAAGTGAAACTCTTCTAGAATCATCATGGAGTGATGCATTCCAGCCTTTGTTTCTTGTAATTTTGATGATTTTGTCTACAGCTAATAAAAAACAGAATTAAGTGTCACAGAAAATTAGAACACTGTTAGAAAGATGATTAATGGAATCTTATGGTACCACACCATAATCAACTAATTAACTGAAAACTCCTGCAAAGAGTCATTAAACGTTCTCTTAAAAGCTACGTTTAGCTCTGTGTCCAGTTCAGAGATGATACTACTGGGGGATTTTTTTTTTCGTGAATGATTTTTAGTTATCTTTGTGATTCACGCTATGCAGATGCACAGACATTTTCAACTACACATAGCGGTCAGGTGTGTGAATTGTAATGTGTCAAAATGATGGCTGGCCTGCAGGTTTTTCCCGCCATCCTTCCGAATAGACAGTGACTCTCAGCATACAGTCAGTGGTTACAAAGTGCCATAAGGTGTTTTTGTGACCATCACAAAGCCCTGACCTCAGTCTTGTGAAGAAGATGTAGGCAGATCTAAAAAGGTGCTTCCAGCCAGGAGGCCTACAAACCTGACTGCTGGAGTTCTGACCCATTCCTCCTGCCAGAACTGGTGGAACTCGACTGTTGAGAGAAGTTTGAGCAAGAAAACTCAAAGATTTGATCCAAGTTATACAGTTTAAATTGCAATTATCCTTGATACTGAACAAATGTGAATACACTTCTGAATGCTACAAAACATCTATTTAGAAAATTCTTTCCTGTGTTTTTGCTCATTTGGAAATAATTTTGGTAATTCTAACTGTCCTAAAAAGAACGGTTTGGTCTGATTTTAACTTCACAGTGAGAAAGAAATGTCTCTATTCAGTCTGTGTGAACTTCTAGTTTCAGTTGTATGTGTTATTTTACCATACAATTGTAAGGAATCATCCTGTAAGTCAGAGGTCCCCAAACTGTGGCGTAGTGCCACTGCAGGGGGGCGCGGGAAGCCGTCTGGATGGGGGGAAAAAAACCGCTGTATGCGCTCGGTTTTTACCTTAGAATGGCCAACTTTTTTTTCCTAAGTCAATTTGATACAGGGGCTTCCACACTACCCATATGTGTCCTCTGTCACTTTTATCAGCAGTTAAAACTGTTTAATTCGTTGTTGACATGTGGTAACCTGTTTTTCCGAGCCGCCTTTAAATGCACATGATTGCTACGACGCTGGGTTTACACCTGTGCGACGGTGAAGGAGACCTGATGCTGCTGCACAGAACTTTGCACAGTTTTTCCCCCAAACTAACTGACCGAGTTGAGTAAAGTTTCTGGATGCAGGTAAAGTTGGCTAAAAGATGACTAGCTAGTATCAATACAGCACCTTAAGCTTAATAAGTAGCTTGTAGGCTACCAATGTTGCCTATTAAGCTACGGACATTCATTTTGCCCCCAAAAATGTTGACCCCCTCACACACGTCGTTCAACCAGACAGCCATTTGGGGGGCCCAGAAAATGTTTGGAAACCAAAGCAGGAGAAAAAGTTTGGGAACCACTGCTGTAAGTAATCTTTTCAGGGGTGGTTGCTGCAGCAACCAGCGTTTTCAGGGATGGGTCAGAGGGCATTTTATACCCTATCCTCATTGTGGGGTGTGTCACTATTTATGTAAAAAACATTCATTGAGTTTTTAATAGAATTTTCTGATGAATATGTTTATGTGCTGGAGGCCATATTGAAAGTAGCAAAGCAATAACTGTAATGAATCTTTAGTTCTCTTTTGAATAGCATTGATGAATGAAATATTCTAATTTGCTGATAATCAATTGTGTATATTTCCTCCAATCTGCAAGAAAGTCTCAATTTGTTCACTTAAAAAAAACTGTTGTGTTACACTAAAGCTACCATATTCATGAAGGCTGTTGCTTCATAAGACTCACTATTACCTGAAATGTCAGATGATACAAGATCAACTGTTTATTTGAAGTTCCCTTCAACATGTTGATGTCCTCAGGGTCTAAAACGATCTTTTACTTGTTTCTGTGCAGCAGCCTGGAGTGACTCTTCCCAGATGAGCAGTCCAGACCGGGACGGAGCCTTTACTGTTGTGGACTCTGGTCATGGGGATTCCTTATCTGTGTCGACAGTGGAGGTCCCACTGACCCCACACAGCCATCCGCCTACGGCCTTGCTCCCCATGCCACTCTACCCGCTCTCGCAGCCACTACGTGTGGCCTTCACTGCCTCTCGTACCGCCAACTTTGCACCCGGCAACCTTGACCAGCCCATTGTGTTCGACCAACTGCATATCAACCTGGGGGAGATGTACGACACCCACATTGGCCGGTTCACCTGTCCTGTGAACGGAACGTACGTTTTCATCTTTCACATCCTGAAGCTGGCCATCAGCGTCCCCCTCTATGTTAACCTCATGCGCAACGAGGAGGTGATGGTCTCTGCGTATGCCAATGATGGAGCCCCTGATCATGAGACGGCCAGCAACCATGCCATTTTGCATCTTTTCCAAGGAGACCAGGTGTGGCTCAGGCTGCACCGTGGTGCCATATATGGCAGCACGTGGAAGTACAGCACGTTTTCAGGCTTCTTGCTTTATCAGGACTGAACTGGTGAAGGCTAGTTGGCCACCTTCCTCCAGCATGGTTTGCTTGCAGCTTACATTTCAGAACTGGTCAGGCAGCATGATTGTGTATCAAATGTATGAAAACCAAAAACATTTCCCAACTAGATTATGCTGTGTACACTCAAAACCATTTCCATTTGGGAAGTTAAAAATTGCTGTGATGAATCCATAGTTACTGTAGTCAACCATATTTTTTCTTTTGCCTTTTGTCTGATACTGGCTCAGCTGGACCGAGCTGTCGTCACGGAGATGTTAAACAGGTCCTGCAAGTACAGAACAACAAGGTGGTCACTCTTATGGAATGTTCTAAATGTGTTTTGTTTTTTTCTGAATGGCTTTTGGAAGATTTTCAGACCTTGTTGAGTGAATAACTTCCTCATCAGGGACATTACTGGCATCATTCTGCTGGAGCCTGGCCGCTAAAGAATTCCTGCTGATGTGAAAACGTACATCTAAGGAGAGGAGTTGTTGTTTTTTGGTGGTGGGTATGGTGTTGTACACGAAACCAAGAGGTAGCACTGCTGACATGACTGTCAAGAGGTCCTTTGTTGCCTAAATAAATATAAGCAGTATCCTTTGAGTCAGTAGTTGTCTGTAAAGGCTACAGGGTGGTTTATGGTGCAGTTGTAATTCTTGGCCTTGATCTCAACATGATCTATGCTGCTTTGCTATGCTAATTCTTAAAACCCATCATTTCTTCTGTTTGGCTACACTGAGCAAGATGCAAAAGAAGGAATTACTTCAGCTTTTCTGAACAACATCCAGATTTTATTCACCAGCTTTAAAAATGTAAGATTTAAGAAAATTACTCAGAGGACATAATATACCTCGTGGCAACTTCTTGCAGCAAAACATTTACATTAACATTAACAGCTCTCATAGAAAGAAGCAAAGTGATTGAAATTGATCCGTAAGTCTCTTCTTTCGCTCTCCTACCCGCCCCCATTTTATCATACTGGCGTGACCTATTAGTGTTGGCATTATGAAGAAGTGTGAACACAGGTTAGTCGCTCCCCCTCACCGTATAAATACAGAAAACCAGCAGTAGCAGTTACCTGAACCTGTTTCTGAGCTGGACACCAAGCCAACATGACATCTGGCACCATTAAGGTAAGAAAACACACATATTCACATTCATTTTACATTCTAATTTAATGGAACATTTAGTGGAACCTTTGCCATGATTATTTACAGAGTACAAAAATGGTTGAACACCTTTTCTTTATAAACTTAAGTATTAAATTGTTACAAGAAAATTGACTCAACCTTATAATTTCCTCAAATATTTCACTGACCTTTCAGATCCAATTATTTTATCTAACCATTTTTATGGTGTAGCTATTCCTTAGTCATATATGGATGAATCAGGCCTTTTTCAAGTTTTTAATAATTTTGTAGAAGCTGGCAGGGTGATGGTTGCAGCTCTCTTTTTGACTTGTCTCTGTATCCCACAGGGTCTGAGGGGCTTCACGTTAACCAATCTGCTCACCCTTTTGTTGCTTGCATCCTTCATCTCACATTCATGGAGCGTGCCAAAAGTAACTGTTTCTTTTTGGAGGGTTTACTGTAATGAACAAAAGTGTTAAATTGCAAAATTAAAAACTGGATAAAACTTTCTTTGTTTTGTCTTCAGGGCTCATTTCAACGGAGAAACTGGACACCGCAGGCGATGTTGTACTTAAAAGGAACACGTATGTATTTGGTCTTTTAATAACTGACATTTAGGGTTTAATATCATTTTAAAACTATATCATTGTACTCATTTATTCATATCACTGAAACCTTTTCACATTTTGTCATATTCTTGGTCTTCAATATGTGTAATGTTATCAGACAAAAGATGTTTGTTTTTGCCAGAACAAGCAGTGAGAGGAAGTGATATCAGGCTCTGATCTGTGATAAGGTCACTGTTGTCAATCAACATCCAGTAAATAGAAAATAATGATAAAACTAATTAAAGATTTTTTTAAAAATCAAAATTTCAAGACGAAATAAAATATAATTTCCATGTTAACCAACTAGAATAGTAAAACCTGCTCTTACAATATTTTGAGTATCATCAAATTATTAAAATGCTAACTCAGATTATTTAGACGACTGTATAGAAATACATTTGTGATCAAGTTCATTCTTAAGACATGATTATGTTACTTTCATAACATACTGGGTGAGGCTCAAACTACAGACTGAACATGCACACATAATAATCAGAGGAAATCATTCAGTGTGAAAAAGGAAAAGAGTTGGCAAAAAAGAAACAGGCTTGAAACCTTCTCAGTATTGTGTTTCTATTGTAACTGTTGCAACCATCTGTCTGCTATGGTAACCACCACTAGCTCTCTAGGCTCTAGTGTTAAATATTGCCTGTTTATTGTTCTTTCTTAGCTTTGATTCACCATATTTTGTAAGTTTAGAAGAAAATTTGATGCTTTTTGTCTGCTTCTCTTTAGCTTTAAGCCTGTTTTCTTAACTATCTGCTTTCACTGAATCAATCTAACAATTTATCCATCACTCAGTTCTATATTTACCATCAGATAGATTTGGTTACAGTGAGGTGAGCCAGTCTTCTTGCCAGACAGGAAACTTTACAGGAACACAATAAATATAAATATAGCATGATTCATTATGGTCTGGTGCTAACAATACTTTAATATTAAATACAATTAAAACCCCTCAAATACAGCCTCCTCTTTAGGACCATTAGGTCACGCAACACTCTGAGTATGTGCTTGAAGATGGAATGGCACTGTAACATAATATGCAGCTCAAAAACTTTGATTTTGCCTAATACCTTCATTATATATGCATTTAATGATTATCCTGAGTTCCTGTCTGCACTTTGGTCCAACTCTCACCATTCATAAGTTTTCCAATATTTGTGTTGAGCTATCGCATAAAACCCTACTGAACTGCACTGAAGGCTGTGCTTATAATGTGACGAAATGTGAAAACGTTTAGGGAAAGATTTATGAGCCAACCTATACCATTATATTCAAGCTCAAATATTTTAATGAATAGTTTATTTTTACTAACACAGCTGGACAATGTATTCAGAAAAAATAAATACATTTCTAAGGAAATGAAACTGACTTGTAATACTTTTTGTCAGAGGGTCGTAGGTTCATCTCTGAGGACGGAAAGGAAGGAGATGTCTATGACACGCTACACTTAGGTACAACAATGTTTATTTGGTTCATAGTTGGGCTACATTAATGTTCATTCTGAGCAAGTTGTGTTCATAGTTTCAGAACAGGTCCGCCCCAGACGGTCCGCCCCAGACCTGAAATCAGAACCCAGCTGTTCAGAGGACTTCTGATGTGTGTGTGTGTGCTTTTTGTTTTTTGTTTCCTTCAGAGACCCGCAGTCAAAACACAGAGAAGCTGAGTGTTGGCCAGGCAGCCACAGTGCTGCTCAAGATCCTGCAGCAAGCCAGAGAGGGAGGTGACCACTGATCACTTGTTCCATACGTTATTTGCTGTTCTGTTCTCCAGAACTGGCCGAGGCTTTTTCATGGTGTTATGCTTAAAGTTCTATGATATATTTGTCTCTTTTTTTTTTTTTCTCTCCTAGCCGATGAAGCTCCAGATGAGGTGTATTTCCCAGTGTGGAAGAGAGAATACTTCTGACATCAACAATAATCATATTTCATCATTTTTGTATTTGTGTTTGGTGCAACACTGTCAAAAAGCTGCATTGTAAATATGAATTATCTCACTGTGTTTAAAATGATATTTTAATAAACACTTGAGGATTATTGCACTTTAGGTCTGACGTTGACTTAAATGTTTGAAATAGAATCACTGCCCATTTATACAAGCTGCATCCATTAACAGTGAATGTGTAAAAGTCGAGTTTATATTGTGTAGCACATTTCAGCAGCAATGCAGTTCAAAGTTGTTTGCATAAGAGCTCTGAGGACCTGATGGGGCCCTGACCTGCTGCTGCACCCACTTCATGAATGAATGGGTGATTACCAGGTTTCTACAGGCAGGCAAAGGGCGACATTCAATTGTGCTGAAGAATGACACATCTGAAACATGTCCTGTGGGCCCTGGGGACGGGGCAGGGCCAACCGGCTTTACATGATTAAAACATGACACGGTAATTATGTTGGTACCGCAAACAACCAACAAACATTACATTTTTCCAAATAGCATAATCAAAATAAAGGATCATTGACATGAAATAGACATCAGATATATGGATCAATGTTCCAGGTATCAGTCAAAGGCAGCAGAGCCGTTAGGGGTTTTAGCCTTGAATTAAAGGATCTTGGTGTTTCTGGATTTTAGTTCCTGATTAGAGGAACATGAAAACTGAATGCTCCTCTTCTCCATGTTTGGTTGTGGTTCTGGATGCAGAGCAGACCAGAACCAGAAATAAATGGACTTTTAGATAATATTCTAATGTATGGAATGGATCTGTAGGTTTGTTTGATGTAGCCAACTAATCAGTTTAGAGAAACGGCAAGAGTCAAGAGGTTTAAATTTCAGAAGTTCATAGCTTTTGCATGATAAAAAAAGAAAAAGACATTGTGTATATTTATGAAATGAAGTTTAGACAGATCCAATCATTTCCTGAAATATTTTGAACATAATCTTTTTGTTTATGCAGCCTGACAGATACAACTAAGTTATTTGTGTGAAAGTAGAAGTAAAATGATAATTGTTATTTAATCTCCAAGTTTATTGAATGTGTTGGGCAGTCGGTGCAACCAGTAAAGATTTTGAACTTAAATTATTGATTTAATTCCCTGACTCTCCTGGCTGTTTTTTCTTGCCTTCTGGCACTGATCCCAGCATAAAAGGAGCCTTGATGTTCAACCGGTCCCTCTCTGCCTCCTCTTCTTCATTGTACGGTTCATCATCATCCTCCTCATCACTGTGGTGTGGGGTGGAATGGAGGGAGGCAGAGGGAGACGGAGGCACTGAAGCTGGCCGAGGATAACGGAAACCCTCAGTCTGTGAAGACAACACAGAATGTCCTTTTTATTAGCAGTCTTTCCATCTACAACTATGTGATCATTTTACCCAGAGCAGTTTTTAAAATAGGAAACAAATATGGCTGACCTTACCTCAGAATCTCTTATTAAATCAACAAGAACTCTTTCCTGCTTTTTGGAGAAACTCCACACAAAAGGGAAACATTTCAACTCCCTTATGGGAATTCTTTACTTGCCTTCAGAGGACCTTTGTTATCCATCGTGTATTTGTCTGGGAAACTTCTGCTAAGTGCCAGGTGACGGGCGTGTGTGTAGAACTGTCACAAGAAAATACAGATGCCAAAAATGTCCATCAAAACATCTTGTATGTAGTTTTTTACTCTATGTATTAGTTTATTTTTTACTTAGCTTTTTTCATAAAGTAAAAATAAGAACCACAGCTAATCAAACACTGAAGGTTCTTGCTGTCCAATTTGATTTTAAAAGAAAAATCAAGTTAATACTGTAAATGTATCTTTATAGAGTCCCTATACAAAGTCCTTACACCCTTTGATGTTTTATCATTTATTGCTTTTACTAATCAATTATGATCAACAACATTTGACAACAATTTCCCCAAAAACTCTTTGGGTTCACAGTGAACATTGATTTCTATAAAAATAATGAAAATAAAATTATTTAAAGGGGGAGTATTATGTTAAACGACTTTTTAAAAAAAACTTTACACCATGTTATAATGTTATTCCTCATCAATATCATGCAAGACAAAACAAGACAAACATGTCTTGCATGTTTGAGAAATCTTTGAATCTCCCATGGCAACCATTCAGGGGTGTCTAAATGCTTGCTGTTTGGAGCTGCCTTCCCCACTCAGCTCCACCAGACTATAAAAACATCTGGAGGAGTTCCACCAGGTGTTCTCTCAACTCATCTTACAAACTACTTCTCATCCATCACTTCTAACAGTTGTAATTGGGATAATGGAGGAGCATTGTTGTGACAACATTCTTGAGGTGAAGAGTCTGAAGGAACTTCTTAAAGAGACAGATGCTCAATGTCAAGGGACTAAACTACAAAGCTGACAGCTGGAGCAGTTTATCTGGAAGAATGGAGGAGAAGTGCAGCCTGAGAGCGATCCACACAGATAGACAGTACTCTATCAATGAAACTGAATATTCACCCTTTCACTGAAAGAGTGAATATTAATGTAATCATTTCTTTCTTTTTTTATTGATTGTTGATTGATCCTTATAAGCAACTAATGATGTAAAAAAGATCAGAGGGGCACTTTTTGTAGGGACGGTTAATTTAATTAATGCTGCTTAATTAAATTAACACTCCAAAAGAGTTTTTGAGATTTATTTGTTGGCAACAATAACATAAAGTTAAACTGTAGATCACTTGCACATCTCCAGTAGAGAAAAGTAAGTGTCAGGCTAGTTGTTAGATTTTAACTGCTTGTTATATTTTTTTTGTTTTTGAAAACACCATTATACTCATCTACTGGAATGTATTTGTGAGTGATAAGTCATTATAAAACCAATGCCTCTCCTGCAGTTAAACTGTTTCTCGGTGTGTTAGAAACAGACCCTTCCTAAGTATCTCCAGTCCAGGAGGTCTGAAAGCCTCTCGGTTCGGTTCCTCTGGATGATGCGTTGACGTCGAGACTGCTGACAGAAACTGAACATGAACTGGGTCAGCTGGTTGCAGGACTCCTCAGCAGATCTGAACCGACGGTCCAGGATGTAGATACCTGCGACAGAAAAGAGGTTTGAAGGAACACTGACATGAGATGAAAAAGAAGGAGCATTGAGGCGTCTGTGTGTGTACTACCATAGGCAGCAGGGTCTGAGACATGCTCCTCCATGAAACAGCCAAACCCTGACAGATTGGTGGTGACACTTGGTATGCCCATCACAGTACACTCACCTGGAAAAGACACATCCAGCACACCTTTATGCTCAAAAGTTGGATTGCAAAGACAAGTAAATTAACAAAATGTAGGATCTCAATGAGGCACCAGCACCCTCCCAACCCCACAAGGGACAAGGGTGATAGAAAATGGATGGATGGATTGATAGTATCTCCATGATTACAAACAAGAAAACTGCAACAGAGCCTTGATAAACCTATAACCTTTTGAAGCTTTTCAAGCATTTGTATTCATATACCTTTCGTAACTCCTCAAATAAAATCTAAGAGTGCCACTTGTCTTTATAAGTCCCCTAATTATTAACTATAATCCAACTGTCCATACATCCATTATCTTTACACCCTTGTCCCTAAGTCAGGAGGCTTGCTGGTGTCTATCTCCAGCTAATGTTCCAGGTGAGAGGCGGGGTCGCCCTGGACAGGTCACAAGTTTGTCACAGGGTAACACAGAGACACACAAACCTAGGGACAATATTTAGAAGCCAATTAACCTGATAGTCATGTTTTTGGACTGTGAGAGGAAACCGGAGTACCCAGAGAAAGCCCAGCAAGCATAGGGTGGACATGCAAACTCCATGCAGAAAGACCGGGGCTGGGAATTGAACCCAGAGCCTTCTTGCTGCAAGGCAACAGCTCTACCAACTGCACCACTGTGCAGCTGAGAATCCAGCTGTGTGTAATTTAATGAGTCTATTTGCAGATTGTCAAAAACAGGAGATGTCACCTTACAACTTAGCAGAGAACCAATAAAGTGAGCATGTGAACAGAACAGAGCCAGTCAATGAAAACATCTGCAGGGTGGAGGAGCCTAAAAGGCTACAAAGTGTTGAAGGAGACATATTGGTTGATATCCTCCAGGCAGTCAAGCGAAGAGCAAGATGGAGAAAGAAGAGGACCAGAGGCCCACAGATGGACAGAGGGCTGCCTTGTGAAGAGAATTCAACCCCTAACCTCCCTAAACTGTGGTTAAGGTTGGGCTTCACTCATCAGTTGTCGCTCAGACTCTTTAGACCACGGATGCTCAAGTCCAGTCCTCTAGAGCTCCAACCCTGCAACTTTTACACAAATGAGCCAAAAGGCCGGCTAGCTAATGAGACATTCTTTTGATCCAGGTGTGTCGGAGAAGGATTGCAGTTATATGTTGCAAGTGGTTGTTCTTGAGGACTGAACTTGGCCACTCTAGAGGACATTCATCCTCAGAGGAAAAAGACAGTTGACTGCAGCCTGCCTTTCACCAAAAAACATTCTAGTTCTTTTCCAGAAGAGACATTCAGCCTCCTAAAGCCTTCACTTAGATTTATGAAAGGTTTTTAAAGGTTGCTTTAGCCCAAAGTTAGCATAGCAACACCCGTGGGGCTCCATGTGAGTCACTGAAATAACACCAAGTCAAGAGGATGTTGCATAACAGAAGAGAGCCACTGTTAATGGAGGTGTTCTATAGGGCTACTCAATCTGATTGGTTCATTGAAGGAAGCATGGTGGGCCACTCAGACCTGAGTCATCAGTGTTACTCAACAGACCAGTCCAGCAGATTGTTTGCTAAGATCTTTTGATCTGCCCTTTGTCATGTGGGAAAGAATCAGGAGAAGTTCCAGCTTTTACACTGATCTGTGAAAAGCCGTAAAACATTCTGAATTCAGGCCAGTGGAGGAGAAACTCCGCTTCCACTTTGTTTAGATAAAAGTGACAACTGATGTTTGATCTTGAAAACAGGTTGTGGGGAGTTTCTAATTTTTAAGAGGGTCTGAGCTCCTGGTTGGATGAGCATAGATACGCCTTATTTGAATAAATTAAAAACAAGAATACGCCTTTACTATAAAAGTTTGTACACAGGAATAACAAATCAGATTTTCCTCTTTGCAATTTCTCCAAAGACATCTTTGCTTTTTCTTCTTTTTTTTCTTCTTCTTTTCTATTTGTCTCAAGTAAATGAATGTCTGTTTTAGTGTTTGAAGTATCTGTGTTGTCAATGTGATTTTATACTTTTAAATGTTAGAATAAACTCTGAAAATGTATGATGTGGAACTTTGCTGTCATCTCTGTGTGGCTTTTGTTTCCACACATGGAATCATTGAATCTGGGAGGACAAGAGAATATAACGAGTCAGAAGTTATGATTTTATTCTCTTAAAAAGACCAAGGACCACAGCATTCATTAGATAGACTGTGATTGAGATATTTAAAGGAGGGTTAGGTTAGAAAACAAAATCCAAAACTTTGAACGTCTCTCAGAAGCTTTTATTTGTGCTTAGAGTTAAATGCTGGTTCCAGGGAAAATAAAGGGCTTTAAACAGATGAAAAGGAATCAAGTTGGTAAAATGACAGAAAGGTGAAAGATAAACTTGCCCAAAACCTGAAACTGACATACAGAAAATAGAAAGGAACAATAATGATAAACCAAGAAAAAGAAACATATATTAGAATGAAAATTTGATCTAAGTGAATAAACAGAAAAAGATCAAAAGAAGAATGTGATGCTAGAGTCACCTACAGACAGTAGACACTTAGTATAATGTCCCACAAACTGTTTTTTCAGTTCATTTTCGGTTTTGTGTTTTTCTTTTTCACACTATGTTAAAAATAAATTCAGAATTGTTTTGGGGTAACATAATCCTGTAACGGTAATTTGTTTGTTTTGGTCCAATTTGTCATTGTAAATGTACAACAGTTGTGCATGATACCTTACACCAAATCATAACCTGAAAGATGAATGTTTTCTAATGTTTCCTGTTGCACCAGTTTAGTATTATTGGAAAGGTCTCATGCACACACAGCATGAGCTGCTGTTTGCTGGTCAAAGTCTACCTGGTGTGTATCCCCATGGCTCATAGTAGGAAGGGAAAACTCCAAGGTTACAGCCTCGGACAAAGTCCTCATAGTCCATGGGCAGCAGAGGACTGGTGGAGGACAAGAACTCAGGGTGGAAGATGATCTGAGAGAACACATGAACACATAAATACATGAACACAATGAGACACAGGTGGAGCTGGCTTTTCAATAAGATAGGCTATTTCCTCTTTTGTTTGAATCACATACAGTTAATATTTACCAAGCAGGTAACTGGCTATGATTTAACAGTTTTTTGTTTGATGGTTTGCATTTAGAAGAGAACACCAAAATAAAATAACCACATTTAAAGAACTGAAAGCTCATTGAGTCGCTAAAGCAGGTCATCTTCTCAGTTTAGATTTCTTGTCACAATGAGAGGAGCCTTGGCAGAGTGAAGGCACAAACAGCCGATCAAATGAAGCATTTTACAGCTGCAGTAGGTAATGTTTATAAAAAAATATATTTTTTAGAATGCACATGTTTTAAAGACAGGCTGCACAGTGGCACAGTTGGTAGAACTGTTGCCTTTCAGCAAGAAGGTCCTGGGTTCGATTCCCGGCCCTGGTCTTTCTGCATGGAGTTTGCATGTTCTCCCTGTGCATGTGTGGGTTTTCTCTGGGTACTCCGGTTTCCTCCCACAGTCCAAAAACATGACTGTCAGGTTAATTAGTCTGTCTAAATTGCCCATAGGTGTGTGTGTGTGTGTGTGTGTGTGTGTGTGTGTGTGTGTGTGTGTGTGTGTGTGTGTGTGTGTGTGTGTGTGTGTGGTTGTTTGTCCTGTGTGTCTCTGCGACAGACTGGCAACCTGTTCAGGGTGACCCCACCCCTCACCTGGAACATTAGCTGGAGATTGGCACCAGCAACCTTCCTGACCCCACTAAGGGACAAGGGTGTAAAGAAAATGGATGGATGGATGGATGGATGGATGGATATTTCAAAGACAAATACTGCATGTATTTGACTTTGTCATATATTATCTATATGAGATAATATAATTTATTATCTCATAAATTATATAAGATAATATAATTTATTATCTCATATAGAAGTCACAGCAATCCGATTTTTTTATTTTCTTTTTTTTGGGCTTGAAAAAATCAGACTTGGGCTGATCAAATTGCCATGATATGGACAAAAATAAAAAATCAGATTTAGGTTTTATTTTACCTCACATAGCCAAAATCAAAACCATAACACCCGTGGCCGTGACATTTCATCCAGATTTTCTAAAATTTTCTCTCCTGTAATCTTAAAATAATTCTTTCCAGAACAAAAGTTTTAAACTAATCCCTTTCGGTCACGACCCAAAGCTCATGACCATAGATGAGGGTGGGAACGTAGATCGACCGGTAAATCGAGAGCTTTGCTTTATGACTCAGCTCTCTCTTCACCACACTCTATAACAAGAGCCTCTATCTTCTACCAATTTTGTGTGTTTGATTCTTCCTCTTATTTCTGGTGCTTACTGTTCAATAAATTTTTAATTCCTATTTTTATTATTTGTGTTTGCAAATCAAGAATTGCCAAATAACATTTCTCCCCAATCAAACTGTCATGTTTTTATGATTACTTAGATTTTTTCAGTCAAATATATTTGCAAGATGATTTATTTTACTTCCATTTAGACAACAAAATATGACATTGGGTAAGTGTGTGTAAGACTGTCATGAAACTGTCATGAAACTGTCGTAAACATGACATAACATGTCATGAACATGAATAAACCTTCATGAACATTTATGACTGTTGTCATAAAGCGTCATTTGGTAAATTATGACACCTTTAATACAAAGTTGACATTTTTCAAAATGTCTTTGTTATGACAACTTGACATTAACCAAGAAATCATTACTGTTTAAACTTTATCTTTAATAACATAAAGTTACCTAATTTTTAAAGTGCAATCAGTAATACTTTTATAAAAAAAATTATATCAGTAATTGTTTTAATCACTGAAGATCAAATAACAACAATGCACTAATAGAGGAAGAAGTGGGGACTTACTGACCTCAGCACCGCAGGTTGTAAAAGACAGAATGTTTAATCTACCTTGACGCGGTCATTTCTGGAATTGAAGAGACCGATGCGTCTGACGTTGAACAGTATTGGATCTTCAGAGTCGTCCAGCATATTGTGAGTGGTCACTGGAGGAAGACTGTGTCTCTGAGAAAAATCATTAGAACATACAGTGAGAAAGGTTTCTAGTTTTTAGACTCTGAAAACCAAATAAGATCTAAATTCTTTTAGACAACGTCATCCAATACATTCTGGCTCATATTTGCATATATGCTACGCATTCAACATCACTATATTGCAAAAACCTTTTCACATTGTGTCAAATCATGTTATTGTAAACTCTAGTTGTCTTAAATTATATTTGATGTGACAAACCAAATTAAACCTTTTCAAAACTGTCAAAAGTAACTGAACAAAGAAGAGTATAGTTTTTTGTAATTGATTTTTTTATTCAATTTTTAAAAAATCTACAGTTGTGTGCAGTTGTGGTTCAAGTCTTTTGGGGTATGTCTCAGTCTCCACCACCTCTGTAGGGCTAAGCACATTACCAATGTCATAATGCTGCCTACATGACTCTTAAGCAGATGACAATTCCAGACACAAAAGCAGATTTAGAAAGGTTTATAGATCAATGGTAGTTCAGAAGAAGTCCAGCCGGTGTCTGGAGGATCTCCAGGTCAGCACTGACTGCAAGGACTTTCTTCAGAACATCAGCACACATGGCCTGTCTTGGCTTTTCCAGAGTCAAAATCTTCTGGATTAAAAAATCAAAAGTGCCAGTTATTAGCAGGAAAATGATGACGAATAAGTTCTGTAAACTTCTCAAAGGGTCTTCCAGCAACTGGAACCAAAGAATACCAAAGCCCTGACAATTACCAGAAGATGGGCCACTGTGAACAGAAGGGACCAACTATTGAGCTGACCAAAAGTTGAGCTTTCATCGAATGTCGACCAGAACCAAGAAATGGACATTCCCATCACAGATACCTGGTCCTAGACAAACATACAAATGAATCCTGGCCCATCTATCACAGCAACCTTCCTGCTCTCTCTCTGGCTCTAATGGTGCGTTCACTCCAAACGTGTTTTGAACATCAGGCCCATCTGGTTTACATTCAAAGTCTATGTGGAGGCGCATTGAGGGCCATGGAGGAGCGTTCAGAGCACCTACCACGGTCCGATTTGAACCATTTGGACCCTTTTTTATGACGTTCCACATAGACTGTGAATGTAAACCAGACACACCTGATGCTCAAAACACCTTTGATAGAAATGTGTGTCAAATTTGAAGTGTCAAGTATGTTTTTGACATGCGTAATGCATTTCGTGAGAACGCAATATGAGTCTGTCTTTTCATCAGATTGTCCTGGATCTGGATCTGATGAAGTTCCCTACCAGAGGCTGATATTTATTATCCTCATCTTCATCTGACAACTCCAGATCTGAATCTCCCTCTGCTATCTTGTGGAGAATCCAATTTCACGTCTTTCTCCTACAACAATATGGAGTCATTAAATATACTGAAATAGTCCTGATGTAGGCTGCACAGTGGCGCAGTTGGTAGAGCTGTTGCCTTGCAACAAGAAGGTTCTGGGTTCGATTCCCGGCCCCGGCCTTTCTGCATGGAGTTTGCATGTTCTCCCTGTGCATGTGTGGGTTTTCTCTGGGTACTCCGGTTTCCTCCCACAGTCCAAAAACATGACTGTTAGGTTAATTGGTCTCTCCA
>CAEGAF010098815.1:0-10627 GCA_903067075.1 Micropoecilia bifurca | reverse complement strand
ACACACACACACACACACACACACACACACACACACACACACACACACACACACACACACACACACACACACACACATACACACACACACACACACACACACACACACACACACACACACACACTCCCCAAAGTCAATTCATGTGGAGCTGTCAGGAAATCTTGAGCCAAAAACACAGTTTCTGTGAGTGAGTGTTAACATTGGTGCGTATGTGTCTAAATGTTGTCTCACAGTGAGACAGGGCCAGTTTTGACATTACTTCATCCCTCAGATAATTGTTAGGACTATAAGATGTCTTTTTCTGTAAGGAAGAAAATAAATAAAAATAAAGCAACAGATTCTCCGTGTTGTTTTGACCTGCTGGTGGAGGGACTGGCAGAAAGTCTCTGGGGGAGAAAAGAAAACGTTCTTCTGTTTTGTTGTGAATATATGTTGTGATGGACACACAGGACCGCAAGGCATCATTGGCTGTAAGAGGACAATACCTCTAAAAACACACTGGTAAAAGTAAAGCCAAGCCAAGTTAGTAAAGTTGGCAATAATATATACCTTTTTTACTGTCTAAAATTTAGTTTTGCTATATTTTTTATTTATTTAAAATCAAAAATCAACAGCAATAATTTGGATTATCAAGAAAAACAGAGTTAATTTTGTGCTTCATTCTTCAACCATATTATTCATTTATAAATCTCACTGTTCCAATATAAATATTTAATGAGGAAGCAAAAATATTTAGATCAGAATTAAATATTTAGCTGCAAACTAAATATTTGGTTTACAATAAGAGATAAGCTGCAGAGAAGCAGAAGTGGAAAATCTGGGTGTCTGTAAATAAACTGCTGCTGGTGAAATTGAGTCACTTGAATTGTTAATATTTTAACCTAAAACATAAGATGACTTCATCATTAAGTGATTCAGTCTCACCAGCAGGAATTTATATAGAAATGAGCAAAACCAACATTTACTTTAATAATCTACTTTCCCGTATGGGCTTATGAATTTACCTATTTCCAAATATTTAGCTTGATGCTAAACTAGATATTTTCCTTGCTAATTAAGTATTTAGCTTGGTTAGGATTGCGACATTTAGAAATGTATGAATCAAATATGATTCTAAAACCTGAACCTCTATGTTTTTCTGCTGTTACAGGCTAAATAACTCAAATTATTGCTGTTATTTATTTTCTTCATTTCTCTTTCAGGTTGTTTTGGCTTTACTCACTAACCTTTTGTTTCACTGAGGTCAAAGTTTTCTGACAGTAACTGCAAAACGTTGAGCTGCTTTTCTTGAACCTCTTCAGATATAAAAATATTTTATTAATCCGATAGGGAAATTAAAAGTTATTGTATCTCATTAACTCAGATTCTTCAAAACCTTATTGAGTTATTGTAACCAGATTGGTCATTGTCCATTTGGAGGAGCCATATGCGTTTGCAGGATTTACTTTCCTGGCTCTTGCCTGCAACGTCCCTTCAATATTTCCTCACAATATTCTTTATTTATGATTTTCTCTACTTTTTGAGCTGCATCCTATACTGATCTTTCAGATTTGGGATGTGTTCCCATCGTGATAAGCTTCTCTCTTTTTCCTTCAAATGTAATGATGGTCATTATGACTAAACACGTTAAGTGTAAGTTCACTGGAGCGAAAGACACGTCTCCAAAAATGATGGTTTTAATCTCTGAGAGGAAACTGTAATCTGACTCTTTATGTAGCTTTTGGAGTAATGACACTTTCCTCACTGATTGGCTTTTCAGTCTTTGATTTTACACATTTAATCCCATAATAAAATGTCTGTATTAAATATCTTTATAAATAAAACCACTGGTTACACATCTAAACTTGCCCACATTTCATATTTCAAACAGCTTGTCAGTGTTTTCTTCAGTAACACTTTTCAGGAAGGTTCAATTTCATCCTCACCCTTTTTACTTTATCTTTCCAACGTTGCAATTTCCCTAAAGATTTCCGACGGAAAATAAATGGCGACTGAGATGTTTTCTGCTGTTGGTCCTCCTTTTGTCTCGGTTGTGTTTCTGAGTGCTATATTCAGCCTGGGACAGTCAGAACTTTGATTGTGTCAGTGTGTTTTTGCCTTCAGCTACCTGGTATTTTGGCCTCCTTTTTCTGTCAAAAATTGACAGGTGCTTCAAGCTAAGCTCAACAATGTACTGTGTTCAGTGACAGCTCTCTGCAGAGCCACATTCATTCATGCAGTGATGGAACAGCGGTGAAAGTTACATTTATAAAGACATGAAAAGCAGAACCTCAAGGAAACATTGACGCTCGTTTAACGGGTTGATATAATCATTGATACTATTCCAATACATAGACAATTTCTGATAGTATTTCTCAGCCCTTTGAGAAAGTTTTACATTGGGAAAATATAAATAATGCAGAAAAATGACATAAATCTCAACAATAGTTAAGAATAAATAGGTCATTTATGAAGGTTGAAGCAATTAGCCATGTCTTCATGGCTAATTGCCGAAAGCCGAGCAGTTAAATTGGACATTTAGAAGAGTTTGCTAATAGGACTCACAGGCAAAAACTTTTTTGATACAATATCTCAGCAGTGACAGTGAAGCCACAACTATTTTAATTGACAATAAGCCAAAGGAGAGGAAAGAGTGACAGGAACAGGAAGGCAGAACAAGAGTTCCTGCTTCTCCAGGGTTAACTTAACTGCTGAAGTTAGAAAAAATAGATATTAAGTTCATAATATGTGTTTGTGGAATATTCACAGAATTATAGGCTTATTTTTACTTCTTATTAAATGTTGCACAGCACCTTGTAAAAACGAGAAAATATTTTGTTTATGTTGCAAATGTCTGTGAAACTTCACATTTTCTGCTGGAGATAATTAGAAATGCACAGAATTTTTTTTTATTCGGTTAAACAACTAAATCATTATTTTAGTTGATAACTTTCCTTACGATTAAATAGAAATTAATCACTGGGCTTAACATATTTTGTATAAATAAATTCAGTTAGTAAGCAAAGATAAAGATGTTTTACATATATAGAGAAACTTTTTTCAAAATGGGCCTGAATCCTAAAGTTGAAAGTAACGAGGGCTCAACCTGTTTCCAACTTAAAACACAAAATATTGTGATTTAGTTTTATTTGCTCAACAATAAATTTAACACATTTTTCAAAACAAATTACAATCTTACAAAGTGGCGACTTTTTGTTTCTCTATTTTTCTCTTTGATCTACAAAATCTTTTAGTATTTTCTCAACAAAAATGAGAACCTTTGTCAATAAAATTCTCCCACAAACCCAGTTTAAAGAATGGATGTGCTCTGGTATTTTTATTTCTAAATAAAAGCTGCTGGATATTTATATATCTACTTACAATTAAATGAAAATTATTTTCATTTTTTTAACATTTTCTGTTAAGAAATTAAATCGATCATTGACATTCTAAAATAACAGAAGTGCCCACAAGAGGGGCAGATTTGTAATATTCTTATATTCTTGATCTGCTGCCAAGGGCCACAAAGCATTGTTTCTCTTTTGGGCCATTTAGAGAAAGATGGACTGTGGGAGGAAACCTTGTTGTTCTCTTTACTTCTTGCTGCTCATGATGGCGACTCAATCAACCAAAGTCGCTTCACATTGAGTAACTGCAGAGTTTTACCTTCACCAGCATTTCCCTTTTTGACTCTTTTCAGATAATCCTGCCAAAAAATATGTAACCAAAAACATTTCTTTTTTGGATCAGTTTGTCTTTTTGCATTGAAATGGTTTTATCTTAAAATAAAACTAGATTTTTTTTTTCTTTTTATAGTACATTTTTCCCTGCCAATGAATATATTCCTTTTTTTAATTAATATTCATTAATTATTGGCTTAAAACAAGCTGAAATGTTACTTATACATTCATTTTGTCTTATTTCAGGAATAAATTGTGCCTAATTTAAAAGGCAGCTTTGTTACGCAATAAAATGTTTCCAAAGATGAGAATAATAATAATATAAAATGCTTAAATGCCAGATGGCAGCAGAGACGCAGGATGAAGTTTCCCTCTTGTGATGTCATCAACAGGAGTCTATTAGACATTATTTAAAACTTAAAGACTTTATGAACACAGCTCGTCTTTGCAGACTGACAAAGTTGAGTTGCAATATTTTTGTGTCATAACTCACTATGATTCAGATATAATCCGTTTACATTTTGAATGTAAACGGATTATATCTAATCCATCAAAATATGCCAAATGCTGAGAACTCACAGAAGGAGGCATTATTGATAGTTTTAGATGTTGCCGTCACAAATAATCTGAAAAACCAGTTAGAAGGAACAGAAATCAGATTTTAGGGAAACAAAACATCAGATTTGTTTGTTCAGAATAGCACAATCCAAGGAAAACCTCAGTTAAAGATCCTGTGTTTGACCTGAGCCTTCATGGAAGAGGAAGTATCAGTTAATGTGAATTAGACAAATACAATAAAGCAAGGGTTGTTTCATAATTCTTTACAAATGTATGAATTCTGTTTCCACAAATGTTGAATTTATATAGTTTAGATGTAAAGGGGAGGCATCATAGAGCAATTTTATAGCCCAATCAACTAACCATGTTACCTTCAGTTGTTAGAAAAGTGCAGCATATATCAAACACAACTTTGATGCCTTGAAATTGGGCTTCTGTCTCTTTAAGAAACCCCAACTCTTTCCAAAACCTCTCCTTCAGCACATCATCACGGCAATGCTTCTCATTATGCCATTTACAACAGTTCTACAAATGAAATCGTTCATTTAATGAGCTCTGCAGACGCGCAGTTCCAACAAGGGTTGGCTAATTGCTGCTGCTAGTCTGAAGGAGTCGGGGAGCGGTGACGAGAGAGCGCCCCCAAATGGTCGCCACAGGGTGGTGAAGAAATAATATATGGCACTAAGCTCAAAAAGGACCTTTTGCATGAAACCCCTCTTCTAAAGAAAAGGAGGAAAGAAAATCAGTAAAATGATTAATTTCAATCGGTGGAACATTTACAGGAAGCGCATAAAAGAATAAAAGTTGTTCAGGAACAGATGAACAGATGAACTTGTCTTCAACTTTCCAGCTAATCCCCTGGAGGTTCAAACATCTTCCCCTTCCAAGTATCATGTGTCTGTTAGACCCACTGTCCATCTGTCCATCACTTATTTGATCTTTATGTCTCGCCATCTTTTATATCATTCATCTCCTGCACCTAATGTCAGTCCTTCTCCTCTCTCTGTATCCAGCTGTCAATCCCTCTGTTATCTATCTGTCTCTTCTTTCTTGAGGCTTTTTAGTCTTTTTCCTGCTCTCAGAAATCATGCCACAATCCCTGTGGGGAAATTTGTCCTGATAAAATGTCACTCACATGCACTCACAGCCAAACACACTCATAAACAGTACAGTAGACACACGTACATTTATCCACACAAGTGCACACATGCACGTATCCAAAAAGCTTGTATTTGTCCTAATAAAACGTCAAGCCGGCAGCAAAATGAACTGTAATGACTTTCAGGCTGTACTAATGGCCAATAAATCCTGGATTAGGAAGCTCACACACACTCCCTCTTTTTCTCACACATGCACACACACATACAAACACACCCACACAGGGTCATGTTTCATGGCGTGCTGCGCCGGGTTCATTCAGGAGTCAGATGGGTAAAGTTTTAAGCTGTTTTCTGCTGTTAATGACTGTTGTGCTGACTTTTATAATAACAGCATGGAAAGGAATCAGCAGGAATTAGCATGCTAGGATCATTTAAACCAATGATTCATGATGACTGGGGCTAGAAGCCATTCACACTCGTGTGCACACACACACACACACACACACACACACACACACACACACACACACACACACACACAGAGAGAGAGAGAGAGAAAGAGAGAGAGAGAGAGAGAGAGAAAGAGAGAGAGAGAGAGGGAGGAAGAGAAGAGTAATATATAGTGATACACACACACACACACACACACATACAAGTGCTTCCATCGGAGAATTTCACTTTATGACAGTTGAGAGTCATTTTCCGGCTAAATGTACAAACTAAAGTCCCGGAAGCAGTGTCTCTGTCGTCTTTCATTATCAGCTCAATGATGGATTCAGTTCATCGCTTTATTTCAGACAGAATCAGCAGGATAGAGTGCAAATGAGAGAGAAAATTGTGTATGAGGGACTTTTTAGGAGCATTTCTGCCATATGAGAAACTGTGTTGAGGGAAGACATCTGTGATATTTCAAAGAGAGGAGTTATGGGGGAGCAAGACGCATCATTCAGGAGACATTCAAACGAAACACAAACTCAGCTTTTTCAGATTAGTCCTTTAACGTGTTTATCAATGGCTACTGAGACTGCAGGAGTGGAAAGCTGTGAGCTGCACACAGTAGATAAGATAATGTTTCTGTTTTAGTAAATATTGCAAATGTTAAGGCAAGTGATTCAGAAAGATAGAGCACTAATAAAATCAAAACATGGCTAATAGTCTTTTCATATTAGTTTCATCAAATTTATTCAAATGTTTGGTACAGACAAAAACATAAACCTTGCTCTTTTTCACCAATTTAGCAGCAGAAAATATTTTCTTTTGTAAACTTTTCTAGTCTCTATGGAAACAGTGAGATTTAATTGGTTTGGTTTGTCTGACTTTAAACTCCTCTGAGGAATCACCCTTTGTGTAAAGTTTAGCAGCCATGTGTTTCTGCTTTTTCACTTTGGAAATGAGGAACATGGCTGATCACAATTGGCCTTAAAGTGTTCCTAGCCCCCAAACCACCCTTTCCTTTTTTGCTGATATCCCATCAAAATAGTTTATTTACGGTTCAATTTTTATGTTTCTTTCCAAATTTGGACATTTTTGTGCAAATTTGTTTTGTTCTTAATTATTTTGTCCTGTTTCACTTGAGCAGGTTTCACAGAGCGTTTGTTACACTTTAACATGTTTTTTATTGGCTCTCTATTACAAATATCTTCCATCTACAACAACAATTCGTGTGATTTTTTTTGGTCTGTTGGATTTATTGCTACCCAGATTGTTGTATCTTCACCAGGAATGTTTTAAAAACATCAATGGATCAGTGGAGTAGAAAGAAAAAGAAGAATTGCACCTTTAAAATGGCTCATCAGGGCAACACACATCAGTGATGTTTCAGAAAATATGTCTGTATTATTTTCTATTAGCAGCACAAACTGGTTGTGTCTACCTGTTGTTTTCTGGAGACAAAGCTTCCGATGAAACTGTCCGAGGCGGAATCAAATAATCTGCCAAGGAAGGCGCTAAGGGACACATGCTAATGGAAAAGATCAACATTTGTAAAGAAACAACTAGATGAAACTCAGAAGTAACCAATGTTTAAAGTTTGAAAAATGTTTTGATATTGTGTTGAATATTGAAAATGTACTTTTTGTTTTGGAGAGTCACACAGTCTGAACAGCTTTGATTAAATTTTACAAATTGGGTCAATAAGCTGAACCGGGATATGTTTTAGGAGTTAAAACAGTAAAATGAGAAAACCATAGTTTGTACAGATCGATAATTAAATATTGCCAGGTTCTCAGTGTTATTTTAGCTTTGTATTTCCTAGGGTGCATGACAGAAAATAATTGAGAACCATAGTTTAAACACAAGGTAATGTAACACAACATTTTCTCAAATTATTAATGTTTGTACTATAATTTAGTTTCTTTCTCATGTGAACTATTGTGTAACAGAAAGTTAGAAAATTGTCTAAAGTATTTCTGTTGGCTGTCAGGGTTACAAGGCATTTATTTTTTCCAATATTTGGGTCGCACCTTGGATTGAGCGAACACCAGCAACCGGCCAGCAGCTCACACTTATCTTGATTCTGTCTCAGAAAAATGTTGCCAACTCTCATCTGCTTGTGTTGCCATGGCTACTGTAACTGTTTCCAACCCAGATTTTAAAGGGATTCAGGATTAGTTGAAAATATTGGCCTGAATATGTTGTAATTTTCCTACAAAGCAACTAGAAAGTTGCTGTTTGTGATAACTCATAATTACTTCAAAAATGCATCTCTTGTTATATTTTCCACTCATGCACACATTTGTGCCCTCAACATTTCTCTCCGTAAGACTTTGAGTGATTTGTACGAGCAAAACTGACAAACGCTCTGACAAGTGACGTTACCTTAACAAGCTAAAACTAAACGCAGTGCAGCCATGCTGACAGAGGCAGCGCTGGAAGCTATTTGAAATGCTAACGGAGCTAACCTGCTTCTGGTACTGCATATGAATCCACCGATCCGACTGTACCAAGGCCACATAATCAGATGTTACCGCGACATCAGCGCAGGCGCTACAGACGCTGGGGGAAACACGGCAGTGCTAAAGGAGATTTTACTAATGGAAATGCTAACGGAGCTATATATCATTCATTGTTTCATTTACCCTAAACCAACTATGTCTTCTTCCTCCTCATCTTCGTCTCTTAAAAAGCCTTAATGTCGATACTCATCACTGTTTTGGTTGGAGAAAGTTAGCGCAGTTAGAGTTTTAGACGTCATTTAATCGAGAATATATTTCAGAGTGAGCAACATGGCGACTTTAATACAATATTTTATTAATATCTATAAAAACTAAATAAGCTACAGCATTATTACTGTATTGTTTTCCACCTAAAGTAAATATTTCTCAAATAAAGTCGATTGTTACAGCTAATCGTGGATCCCTTTAAGTCTCTGTTGTTGTTGCTGTTTACTCTCCAAAACACTTTGTTTCCTGCTGCCATGTCCAGATCATCAGTTTAAAACACGGTGGTTGAAGTTCACAAAGCAGATTACTGCCATTCATGAACTTGGGCTTGTGCACAGCAGCTCATCACCAATGGATGCCCTTTCCAATGACCCTCGGATATTGCACACCTCCAATATCCAAGAGTCAACAACAAACATCCTGCGTGTGTAATAGAGGGGAATTATCCTGTTATTGGCGTGTTCACATACACCAGGACTCACATTTCTGTGATTTCCATGATCACTGAACCTTGGCTGACAAGCTGTCAGCCGAACAGCAGAAAAAAGAAATCTTACAATTCATCGATGTTTGGCTGAACAAAGACAAGAATCCTTCCAAAATCTCAGCCTCGGCTTTGTTGCAGGGTTGGTGCTTGTTTTTGTATTTATTATCTGCAAGAAAAAGGCACAGCAATGGTCTGGGAGAAAAAGGGTCAAACTTTCTCTGTTTCATCAAAACCTGTGGGAATCTATATTTTGCATTTTTCTCTGGTTTCTGTTTAAAGGTTATCACCTTTTTAGGATTTTATATTTTTGGTATTTCTTTTGAGCCTCCCTGTCTTTCATCTCCTGTCAGCTTCATATTCAAATGGTCTTGAGTTGACTGAAATAATAGATCAGCAAAAAACGTTTGCCAGATTGTCAGCAATACAACAATATTCCAGATAAATAGCCCTTACACTGTATGAAATATAGGACCAAAAGAAAACGTAAACTAACTACGAATCAGTGAAAGTAAATCTTCTGAATCCTCCTCTGGACAACCGTTATGTTTTCTTGTGATATTGTTTCAAATGCTACACAGAAACACTTCAAACCAAGTGCCAGTGATTTATCGTTTTGTGACAGGTTGATTCTATTGGTTGTTGTGCTTCAGGTGATAAAAGGCCGACTTTGTGACTGTCTTTATGTGGCTCTGAAGGTTCAGGTCAGAATCCATTACTACGCCCAGATTTCTGACCTTATCGCTGGTATTTTAGTTCTAATAACTGAAGCCACTGACTCTCAGTCATTCCTCTTTAGGCCCAAAGAGCTTCAGTTTTGTTACAGTTGTGCGTTTGCATATGACTTCATCTATGCACTTTAGTTGCTACTTCCTCTGCTCTGCTCCATGAGTTTCTTGTGTCTTTCATTATTTTAGAAGTTGTGCTACACACAGAAAAAAGATGACTTCAGGCTTTGTGGAGACCTTTCTCTCATGTTTTGCCTGCATATTTGAACTTCCTCCCCCCTCAGTCATTCTCTATTTTTTGGTGCGCACCTGTTTCTGCTCTCGGCCGACTCGTCTCTGTTTTTGTTTGGTCCCGTTTCTCTGGCCCTGCATTTTGCAAAACGGCTCAGGTCAGGGTCAGTTTGTGATGTGGAGATTTTGTTCTCCTCTCTCCTCCACCTGCTCTCCTGGATCGAATCAGAACCAGCCCAGGAAATCTGGCAACACAGATGAGTACCTGAGAAACAGCTGTGTCATCTGCAGCACAGAATGAAGAAGCCACTGATGGACAATCACTTCAGCATTTCAGTTCATACTGTGCAGCTGATCTGCACTCATTTGAATTATTGAGTCCATCAAGGACATTTACTTTCAAAATGGCTGACCTCTTTTTCAATGTAAATCTCATCCTACACAGTAAAAATGCCAGTGTTGAATTAACACCCAAAAGTGTCTGTATGTGTCCAAGTCAGCTGCCGTTAAATTCAACACTACAGAGTGTCACATTAACATTACAACAGTGTTTAATATATTTTAAACAGTGTTAAAATATATTAAAAGTAACACCAGTGTAGTGTTGATCACGAAACATAATGTGGTGTTAAAAAAGTAAATAATTGACACACAAGGTGTCAATATCAATCAAATCCAGTGGAAAATATTCAAAACAATACACAGA
>CAEGAF010098804.1:0-34351 GCA_903067075.1 Micropoecilia bifurca | reverse complement strand
CAAAACCGTGAGTGAAACAATGACTAGTGCAGATGCTATATATAGAACTCTGGACCAATTTTTTATTATTAGACATCCATATTTGTAGTGAACGGAACAAATCATGTCCCGTTCAATACCGGACGGGTGGCAAAATAACTATGGCGTCTATTCTATGCGCCTTATAATGCGGTGCGCCTTATATATGAAAAAAGTTTTAAACTATGCCGTTCATTGAAGGTGCGCCTTATAATCCGGTGCGCCTTATAGTGCGGAAAATACGGTAATTGTTTTTGTTATGCCAAAGAAATATTTGTGCCTTTTATTGCATTAAAAGCGGCTATTTCTGAATGTTTGTCTTTTCTTCCCATTGAATTAATTTACTCAAAAAAATCTGTAGGAGTTTGCTGCTGGAGGTATAGATGCATTTAGTTTAAAATGTTTTGCACATCTTTACGAAGGTACACATACATGTATAGTCTACTGCATATTTACACTGGTACGAAACTTTGTCTCTCACTTGCAAACATCCTTCAGCCTTAATATGAAGCCAATCATTATCAGTGATTTAAACTATGTAACAATGCCAGTTTTGCTCCTTATATTCTGTTTTTGCCTCTGCGATTTTCTCTTGTTGGAGGCTCATCTCTGCTGGTAATGATTGATGTCATCTAGCCTGTTAGCTGTACATCTTTGAGAATATGGACAGACTGTGTCCATCTGTGCTACTGTGTCTCCATAATGCTCTTCCATATGGTCAAGTGTGGTCTACTTAGGCTCGGGGAGATAGTAGTGTACAGTCAAATATACACCAACATAAATGTATATATGTGAGAACACAGTCTGTGCATGTTCCTGCAATGAGGAATATAGAAAAAAAAATGCAAAAAACAAAATCATGCTGGCAAGACTGAGCAATTGGAAAGTGACATACTTTGGTAGTGTGAGGGATGCTGGTTTTCTGAATAGAAGCTAATCTATTTTCTGCAAGTGTAAGTCCTTCTATGTGGTCTGTCTGAATGTGTTTTAATGGTGGTCTATAAGCTGACTGTCATTGCTTAATATCTGTGTTTCTCATTCTTCACATCCTTTCTGTTGCCCATTCATCTTTTTCTTCCTGTCTGTTTTGTCTGGATTTCTCATGCTCTAGAGAGAGTTAAGGTGACTGGAGATCAATAACGGGGTGAGTGAACACAGTCAGACAAAGCTATGCAGACATGCGCCAATGCAGACTTGAAACTGCTGAGCAGGTGAATTTCATTCATTCATATTCTCCATCCACGGACAACACCATCCCAATTATTGATTTCAGAAATGGCCAGTCGATGATGGTTGCGTAGTGATCCTCAGATGGTTTCTGTGTCTGTGTGTAGATATTTTCGTCCCTGTCTTCCATTGTAGCAATTTTGTAAAGGTCTTTATGACGTGCAGTATGTGGGGGCTCTAAATGTTGTTTTCCATTTAGTAATGAAATATAAATCTGAAGTTTAACATGCTGTATTTCATTTTCTTAATTGAAATGATTTAAACAATACAAGAGAACAGACTAAGCAGGACTGGAAGTTAAACACTATGAAATAACTGTGTCAGATTAAATAGAATATCGAGTTTGTGAGAGTGAGAGTGAGTGTATCAGATTCATGTCCTAATCAATAAGCTCTTTGTTGCTTTGTGGTTTAACTAATGGAGCAAAGTGCTTTAACATGAGGATTTACATTAGCTGATTTGTCAGGCAGGACTGAAACTTTGTCAGGATAGCAGGAGTAAAAAAAAAAAAATAAAAATTGTCCTGGTCGGCATAAATATGTAGGAATATCTATTTCCAAAAGTCATTCCAAGGTTGTATCTATTCATCCTGGGCAATTTCCAAATAGTCCAGGTCGGCATAAATATGGAAAAATAGCTATTTCCAAAAGTTATCTAAAAGTTGTTTCTATTCATCCTGTCACCTGTCATCAATTTGATTGTTGTCCTCTATCCATCATTCAACCCTTGGCTTTTTGAAGGTTGTATATTTAAAGATGGTGAACTTTTGTATTTATTCTTTAAAGAATAGGTAAAAAGGGTCAGAGATAGTAAGACAATAGGAGCATGGACATAGGGATGCACCGATTTGACACTCTGGGCCGATATGCGATATGAGTATTGCTATTATGACTGATATTTACCCATGTAATATATATTTTCCTGATTTTTTTGTCACTGTGAATAAACACCACTGACATTGCTCCTCTCCCCAACCCTGGGCCCAAATCAGATGCCCAATACCACATGACCAACTCATCCGTTGTCTTTCCCAAACCAGATAGAAAAACAACAATAAAACTCAATAAACGTTGATTTTTAATATTGGCATACTTTTACTTATCGGACCGATAGCTATGTGTCAAAAAAATGACATTGGCCAGTATTGATGTTAAAGCCAATATGTTGGCATTCCTACTTGAAAAGTCTATATTTTTGGTATTAAAGATGTTTTGAGAGATGGTCCCAGTTGACCAGAGAAGCTGCTGGAAAGTTTAGAAATGGCAAAGGGAGAAACGGAGGAGAAACGGTATCAGCAACTGAAAAGGAAGCCAAAGGAAGGAAGATAATGGTTTAGAGAACCGGAGATGAAAAGAGGCAAGAAGGGAAATGATGGGAAGCAAAAAAGAAAAGGCAAAGTGAAGCCAGAGGGGAAAAATTGGGCTAAGCAGGAATATCTGCTGATGAAACACAAAGAGGGCATCTTATAGCCTCGTGTAGAATAACTCACCTGCCTCAGGGCTCATTCATATTCTCTTTGTGATCTGCAGTTACTTTTATGGTCATCACACAGAAGTGAGGTGAACATTAAAAGTAATATTCCTCATGCTAATATTAGAGAGTTTCATGATGAAATAACCTCAGATTTACACACCACTTGTAACTTTTTGTGGTGGATGCTAGACAGTTCAGCCATGTAACAAAGCAAGCATTCTTAAACTTATAATGAAACGCCTGACAGAAAGAGCTGAGTGGGTCTGTAAAAAAACAGCTCATTTCATTTGAAAAGATTATTGTTAATATATCATCAACATAACAAAGTGTGGAGCCATTTCAGATACTTATTTGTTCTTTAAAGCAACGTTGATAGGCAACATCAGATAGTAGAATGTTTCAGTTTGTTACTATTTTTCTTACTTCAGAGCAGCTCATGCTCCCTAATAGGAAACAGATAGATGACTTATATTAACCGTAAAAGGCAGAAATGTGCTTTTGTAATGGGGGTGGGGTTACAATGTCTTTGTGATACACTTCAGATGCAGTTTCTGTTGTATCAGGCTAGGTGGTGCTGTCTGCCCATCCTGTATCAGTTGTGTGCGTGAATGTGTGTGTTTGTGTGTGTGTGTGTGTGATCATGAGTGATCAGGCTTGATTTCTTTCTTATGAGGAACAGTTGCATCAGGGTAGAAGCCTCTGCGGTGTTGGACCCAAAACAAGCATTTGCTATCTTCAACTCGTTATATTAAGATTATCAGAATTTATTTATAGCACTGTTTTTTTTTCTTTCTAATTTTGCTTTATTTTTTTATCAGAATCACATTGAACAGCTGAGATAGCACAGATGGCAGAAAATTAACATATTTGCAATAATGACTTAAAATTTGTATTTTTCTGATTTTTTTTTTTCCCCCTTTATTTTTACACTCAAAGGAAGCAGCAAAAGTTCTACCCTGCTTAAAAAATATAGCACATTCTCACCCTGCATGCATATTCCTGCTTCTTTGGAGAAGGGTTGTCATGTGCAGCGCTGATGTTAAATCTATGGTGATGAAGTGGTCACTGCCAAGGATATTGCTGACTCCATAAGATGCCAAAGTACTCAAGCACACACATACAAGCACACCCTCTTGAATGCCATAGATTTTTTTACGGTAAGTGGTCCTGAGTGGAAATCAAAGGTCAGCGGTGTACAGATAGCTTAGGCATATTTAATTAAAGATTGTTTAGTCTGTGGGTTTGTGTGTGTGTGTGTGTGTGTGTGTGTGTGTGTGTGAGACAGAGCAATTATGGGCTGCCTTTAAGCGCAGTGAATGGATCCGTTTGTAGTATTTTATTGATCCTGATTCAAGTGATCAATCAAGCCATAATCGACCTGAATAAAAAGCATTTTATGTGAAAAAAGATGGTGATGTAAGTGGTTGTACTTAAATCTTAAACTTTACATGCTGCTTTGGTTTTATGTAAAGAATAGGAGCCAACTCGATGGATATCTACCTGCCACTTGTTTAAAAGTTTATGCAGCCTAAGATTGCTGTTACTGTTTTAATCAGGGTTCAAAAACACCGGAACTAAATTAATAAAACAATAATACAGCAGGAACGGAGCAGTAAACTGTGACTTTAAAGCAGGAATGTTATTTTTTCTGGCCTTGTAGGTGCATCGGCCGTGAAGGTGCATCGCAACTTCACGGGCGGGCGCCAATTTATGCGCCGATAAATGTGTAGTTGTGCCACTGCCCCCGCCAAATAACTCGCAGGTTACTTTGCACTGACCATTATTTCATTATTGACAATAAAGTTTACCTTCGACCAAACGCCCCCCTAAGGCATCCCAGCGCCCCCCTTTAGTAAAAATGTCTGCCAGTGCCCCCTGCGGTCCTCTGAATGCCCCCTGGGGGGCGGTACCGCCCACGTTGAGAACGTCTAGGCTATCTGGACATGGGCAGGACTGCTGACTTGACAGATGCCCAGCAGCAGTCTTTGACTCAGTCCACAAGAAGGTAAGCCACAGACAGTCATTGCTAAGGAAGTTTGTTAGTGCTGTTTTATACATATTTCTGGAAAGTTGAGTGTTTCTTTTTTTACAGTACATACTATAAATGAAGTAAATTGTTCTGGAGAGAGACGAAGCTTAAAAATGTACATGTGAAAACCCAATGCATTGATCATTAAAGCCTACTGTAATGATAAAAAATTCTAACATTTCTGGGTAGCATCCCATGTCAGACTCAAAGCGGACAGATGACTTGTCTGATAGTTTTCCCAGTGCCTATATCTGTAAGTGTTGAGGCTAACAAGTCGATAAAGGCAATTCTGTATCAGCTTGTCAGCAGCACAAAGTAAAATTTTGATTCAACGGAAGGCTGAAATTGGAGAAAAAAGGAGAAAAATAGCAGAATTTCACAGAGCTCTTCATCTTTGAGTCAGCAGTGCTTGTGCTTGTTGACAGATTTGCTGAGGGAAAGCTTAAATTTAACTTAGTGGAACAACAAAGTTATTGCAGAAGTCAGTGAAAATGGACCTTTGTACCAAAATACCAGTGAATCTGTCAGTATATGTCTACTCTAAGCAAGGATTTTCCTTGTCTAAAATACATGTGACTGTTACTCTTACAACTTAACTCTTTGTTTCTCAAATGCTGAGTTATTCCTGTGAAGGGTGATCTCACTTCAGATGTCTTCTCCTTTTCTAGAGGTTAAGTTTAGAGCACAGCCCAAGATACTCCTTTTGTGAGGTAACATGATCCACTACACTGTGACATTATCTGTTAACCCTCTCAAATGATGTCACACTGCTTTATCACCTCATAATGAAAGTGTGAGCTTTCAGGCAGGCGCAGGTCCATTAGTTTTTGGTCAGATGAGCGCATGTGTTACCCATCTGAGCTGGCTTTTATATATCCAAGTGACCTCAACCAATTTATGACTGCATTACATATGAATCTAATGTTATTGTATGAGATAAAAAAGGTTAAATATGTTTTGTCTTTCTTAAAATACTGTAATATGAGCTACTGAAGCAAATATCTACAAAGCTTTGTATGCTACGTTACAGAGAGGAATAGAGACAGAAGGGACAGCATGTCACGTTTGATTTTGTAGAAAATGGGCACATCACCGCTCTAGCTCTTGACACAGTGACACTCAGACAATCTTTTTTTACTTTTAGGCTGGCTTTTTGGCTCTTACTGTCTGACATTGCAAAGGGTTTTACAGTACAGCCTATCTGTCACTCTCCCTCATTATTGTCATTATAATTCTCCCTCAGTCCCTGTCTCTTACATGTTCTTTTATTATTTCTTTCTCTCCTTTTTTTGCTTTGACTTTTTGCGGTGTTCCCTTTTTTGTCTCACAGCCTAATCTTCCACATGTGCTGAAGTTGCGTTGTCGCTTTGTGTGGCAGGTCTTTGAGTCCTGTTGAACAGAACAAAGGCAAAACTGTCCCATCTCATCTGATTGTCTACCCTTTTTTAACATCACTGCTTTATTACAGACTTGGTAGTGCCCTTTAAGGTTTGCCTGGACATTTTCACACATTTGTTCTTTTATGTGGTTTATCTCTAAAATCCCCATGTATTTTGTTTGTCTTTTTGTGTTCTTTTTAACTGGCATCATTCGTTTAAGAATGCTATTTTTAATAATAAAAATTATTCTATGTATCCCTTGTTTGTTTGACATGCACACTGCCTCATTAAAGTGTTTGTACCTCTGAACTTGTACTCATTCTGTGAGTTTGGAGCTGTAATCTTCAATGAATCCAAATGGGATTTTGTTTGACAGAAAACATTTGTTATCCAGATAGATCAACGGCAACACTTTGAAAGATGTTGAGATACTCTAAAGACACTTAAAACTGCTAACTAAGCACAGCAGCCAGGTGTCTGAAATCTCAATAAAAGGTCATTAAAAAAACAAACAAATTTATTTAATCTAATAACAGGGAATATAACACATCGTTGCTATAGACTATAATTATGATAGATATCTTTAATGTGCCTTAATATACATCTATACACACAGTGGATACCATCTTGGCACTACCTTAGAAGCGAATATCTGCAATCTTCCTTAATTCTGCTCTTTGCGATACAGCCAATTCGTACCAAGGTAAATGACTGATGCTTCTGGGTTGACTGCTTTGCAAATGTTAGCCCATAGCGAGTCAAGAGAGTTTTTTATTTCTTAGATATGTTCCAATAATTTGAAGTTATAAGGCGGATCTGTATATACCGAACTTGGGTTCCACCTTTACACATTTAGAACTTTTTCTCACTTCTAATTATTATTTGCAAAATAGTTCAGGCTCAGTCACTTTGGATCTCGTCCCATTGTCTCAATTGAATTTAGGTCTGGTACATTAGATCTCATGAATTTTCTTTTCTCTGGTCAATTTCATTGTAAGTCTTAGTATATGTTTAGGGTTCTTGTCCAGGGTGAAAATGAAACCTCATCCCACTTTCAGGTATTAAGTATTAGGTTGTTTTCAGTATCTTATTTTTTTTTCATGCTCGGGGAACTCTGACTAGTTTCCCCGTTCCACTTGTGGAAAAGCATCCCAACAAAATGACTCTGCCACCACCGTGCTTCAATGTGGAGAAGGTGTGTTCAGGGAGAGCTTGTTTTCTGCCACACACAGTTTTACCAATAATCCTAAAAGTTCATTTTTGGACTCATCAGACCAGAGCAACACCTTCTGAATGTTTAAATGACTAAATGCAAATTACACACTTAAACCACACTTAAAGATGATTTAAGTCAATCTCTTCTATTTACTTGTTATGGCAAACAGTATGTTTTTTCTGTCCCCATGTGTCTGCTGTTTGTTTCTGTGACAAGTAGCTGTTGTTTTTGTGCCTTTCAGCTGGATAACAGTAAAACTGTTCACAGCTTTTACTGAGGAAGCCTGTCATATAAGGCAGGATGAGGTTAACTAAGCCTTATCAAATGGAGATCACTTGAGTTACATAACCAAAGCAGGATTTCATATTCCAAGAGTGAATGTGACAGAGACGTGTGATAATAACACAAGAAAAGAGCAGGGAGGGAATAAATGGAGTATTAACAAAAGAGGACCTGCTTTCAAGATGGAAAGGTGATTTGAAAGAAATGCAAGCTTTAGAAAGAAAGAAAGCTCAGAAAAATGTCAGAGGCGGTTTGTTATAAAAGGAGACATGGAAGAGCACAATGAGATGAATCTGTGTTAGACAGATGGAAGTGGGGAGGGTGACAGAACATGGATGTGTGAGAGTCTGAGAGAATAACTGGTGAGATATGGATGAGAACATGGAGAGAAAGGTGCGATATTGTGTAACTCGATACTATTCTGCTCTCTGCCTCGTGAGGCTGTGCTGAACAGGAAGGGCAGATCTGTTGTACGCATAGTGGCCTAATCAATACAAGTTGTAGATTGTGCTACGTGAGGACAAAGTTAGAAGCATAAATAGCCAAGGGACAGCATGAATGCAGAAGAGTATTTTTCACACATCTCGGTGCAGCAGGAAACCTCTGGCTCTGCTGGCAAACTCTCCTCTCTTTCTACTTGGTCACTATAGACACACCACACAAATGTAGCTATACGCACACATACATGCCCAGACACGGTTCTATTCAGCACTCGCATGGAGGCCCCTCGAACACTGTGGTGACAACCTCTGCTATGTTAGGCTAAACGCAGACTCAGTGCAATCCTCAATAGACGGGGATTCCACTATATAACATGGTGAAGAGCAGGCAGGCTGCAGCACATGTGCATCGATGGATATAGTTGCTAGTTAGGATCAGGTGCACATGTTAACACAATAATGCTGGGCTCCTTAGATGTCCTCTATAGCGTCCTCATCCAGAAGGTAACACGGAGGTTTTCTGTATGTTGGTGTCAAGGTTGTTTATTATCCTAACATTTATAAATTCATTGCAAATTTAGATCAGTAGAGATCATTTTGGTGTTTGCTTGTGCCTTAAGAAAGAAATATCCAATGTTGTAAGCAAGTTTTCCTTGCATTTCTGTTTAGAATCCAGATACGGAAATGGAGCTTTGAACTAAAGTGCTTAACATTCTGAGTGAGACTGTTTAATAATAATATGCTGTTTTTACATATGTTTTTATAGCTGATGGCGGTGTATGAGGAGCAGGAAGCCCAGCAGAGAGGTGCGGCTGACACGAGCCTGACCCCGAGCCCTGACCTCCACCAAGCTGAACTTTCTGTTTTCCAGCCAATCACAGGAGGAGAGATTGAAGTCAATTCTTCAGCCCTCAAATCAAGTAAGTTTGTTTTTACTGTAATGACCCATGTTGAACTCTACAATTTCCTTAAGTGGGATAAAAAAGCAAGTTACACATTTTGAGACTCATAATTTACCAGGAGTTAAAACTCTAGATTTACAGCATTTTGTTTCTACAGACGTAGATCTTTTACCATTTGTCTACCATTTGTCATAGCATCTCAACAACAGCTGTAGCAACTCTTAATCACTGGTTAAACATGTGAAATCAACATTTTGCAACACATTCAAATATTTTTCACACCACAGATGATATAAGGTTAGATATTTACAATCAGATGAGATAGGACAAAAGCAAAATAAAATATGGTCAGTCATGAGGTGATTAGACAAATAAATAATAAAAAAAATAATTATATGCAAGTTAAGCAGGCATGAAAAAAAATGCAACAAATCAAAGTAATGTTGCAAAAAATCAAAGTAAAATAAAGATATACCAACTGATTTAGGAGTTGGGAGAACCTC
Source organism: Micropoecilia bifurca (assembly GCA_903067075.1). NCBI lineage: Eukaryota > Metazoa > Chordata > Actinopteri > Cyprinodontiformes > Poeciliidae > Micropoecilia > Micropoecilia bifurca. The sequence continues at coordinate 24,882 of CAEGAF010098804.1, read as the reverse complement.
AAAATCTAAAATCTTTTACTTATCCCTTGTGGGGTCTTAAAAGATGCCGTCATTTTAATCCCATAAGTTTATTTTTCTGCGCAGCACAATGAGGTTGCACTGACTGTGCTTTTGCAAGTTTTTTTTGTGTTACTGTGAAAATTTGTTGCACTCCTCCTTAGTGTTGTGGTAAGATCGTGGAAGAGTTAAAAAGGAGATTTTAACTTGATACCATAATTTTAATCCTTCCTTAACTTCTTTCACTTAAAACAGTACTTTGATATTTTTCTCATATGTTCTTCTGATTATGAACTCTTCTTTTACTTCTTGAGAAATACATTTACAAAGAACATCAGAGAAATGCAACTGATATGAGTGTCTTCATTTTGCTGGTGGCTTGTTATTTCAGTTATAAGATTTTACACAATCTTACAAAGATCTACCTGAGAATTTTACTTCTTTAATGTAAAATGTTTAACATTGTTTGTTTGCCTGAGCTTTTTGTGGTACTGTAAAAACTAAGAAAACCCCCACAAACATTTCAGTGACAGGTTGCAGTATAACTTCCTTTGCAAGGCTACAAGCATAGTATTAGAGCCTTTTGTTTTTTATGCACTGGAGAAATACTGTTAACTTTGAATTCCAGCACAGTCAAAGGTCAGGATGTGATGGGTGGGACAGTAATGAAGGCAAGATGGCAGAGGCCAGAATGTTGGAAGCGGTGTCATTGAAATGCGGGCCAGAAAGAGTTAGATGAGGAGAGGAAGACAGGAAGTGCGTGTGTTCTGTCAGGCTGCAGACCAAAAACCGGTGTTTGTGTCTGCTCAGTGTTACCTGAACCAGACTTTTCTGCATGACCTTTATTCTCTCCCTGCGTCTGTCTCCGTTTGGTTTTCTCCGTCTCTTCTTCACAGCCCTCTGTCTTTTTTCAAGTCGAGTGCTTGTTGGCTTGAGTTATTGTATATGTGGTTGTGAAGGGGGCTTAAAGTTGTCATTCAGACTTGAATAAACTTTACTGTAACAAAAGAAGCCATTTTAATCAGCGGCTTTGTGCTCTTACAACCAGCTAAAGCAAATTATTCCACTTCAACGCTTATTCTTAAGCTGCGTTCCATCAGAAGGGTAATTATTTTCTATCCATCATATTGACTGGATGAATCTATTTTCCTTTTAGAGTTGATCAATTATCATCTGTTTTTATGTTAAAGTGGAATATATTGTATTTTTATGGGGTTTTTTTAAACAGGCCTTACAGAATGAAAGGTAAAGTTTGTAATACTAAGGTTCAGACATCTTAAATCAAAACAAGGGCCCTTGCTTGATTATCCAGACAGTTGGGATGGGAAGTTTAGTCTGTTACAGTACAGTCACGTGATTAGCGGTAAGCCAGGAGGTAACACTACTCTGGAGACTGTCACGGTGATCGTGTAAAGGAGGTTGGGAATGGCCTCTGTAACTGTCTGTTGTTTTGAGTTTCTGTCCAAGTTAGCTCTTCCTTTCCGTCTTCAGCAGCTTGTTATCTGCTCCTCATAATTTCTCCTTCTGACAGTCTCACATTGTTTTTTTCCAATCTTTGTCATTTCTCATCTTCATCTCCACCCCACCCATGCTTTTTCTCTGCAGGAAAGTTCTTGTGTTAACATGGCCAGATACCTTTTATACCATTGTCTCAGATGTAGAATGCTCACTGAGGTTTAGCCTTTAAAAAGTGGACATTGCTACAGAGAAAATCTGCCACTATTCAGCAGTTGGTTGTAGAAGATTTAAAGCCCCTTTAAGATCATACTTTTGCCGTTAACATGCAGCCATGAATGGATCACTTTGTCCTTTCACATCAAAGACGTCATCCCTCCAGCATCATTTGGCATGTGTGTTTCATGACATGCTGTTGGAGCTGTGGAACGAAAAGGTAAATCAAAAACCAACAATCGAATAAAAATCAGAATTAGCACAACAGTTTAAACTCCAGAAGATTGTTCTGCATGATGGCAGCTCTTTATGAATCCTCTTTACCATCCTAACATGCTGGAACATAAATTAGTTTTAAATGAAAAGGAGTGACATTAACAACCAGGTTTGCAGATAAGACCAAACTTCTACAAACTTGCAAAACAGCTATGTCCTATTTTAATTGCAGGTGTCTAATTTGTGTCATTTTAACATGTTGTTTCGTATTAAAACATTTATCGACCTTAAACATTTAAAAAGAATGGTTTAGTTTCCAGTGTGTGGATTATTACATTCATGAATATTGATAGAAAGAGAGGTTGTGCTTCATATACAAGATTGCTGGTTTGTTTGTAGAACATAAGTAAGACAATTTAAACAAAATGCAGCTTGGGACAATGTGATACCGAGGTGCAATGGTACTTGACAAGCTATTAGTTGGTTTTTGCAAAGCTGCCAATCCAGGAGTCCCTAACATTTTTCTTTGCACTGATTGGCTATAGCCCCATGAGTATAAGGAATACTTTGGATGTTATCTTCTGCAGTAGTTGAAATATGTATTATGTTGTAAATATCAGTGGATATTGAGTTATATGTTGTTTTTGAACAATTAAAATAGGCAATAATGAGTGTATTTAGAGGTGTGTTCACGTATTTCAGCTAAACATGGGCGGTTGTGGCCTCTAAACCCTAAGAATATGGTGGGGCGACACTGTAACTGCAACAAAGGTGCTTCAGCAAAGTATTAATTCAGGGAAGTCCAATAAAAATAAGAGAAAACAAGTGTTTTGGCCGATCAAAAAAAAAATCCCATTAAGATACATTGAGTTCTAAGGGTATGAACATGCACTTTACTGAGGCATTGTGCATGTCATACAACAGAAATTACGAGTCTGTCTGAAATAACTATCTTTCATTTCTACCTTTTATCCCGTCCTTCAACCCATCTCCCTGTAACTGTCTTCCTTTGAGGAGATGGATTGATTAGAGGTTTGATGTAATCCATATCCCCCAGTAGTTCTTAAGAGCACCAAGGGTCCATTTGTGACAATCAATATATGACCCTACAAATATTATTTGGTATGTCTTCAGACTACTTTAACAGTGTAGAGTTTCCTCCACCCACGCTACCACCTTCGCCATTATATTCCCAATTGAGCTTTAGGCGAGTACATGACAGTGTTCTTAATGTATATGTATAGATTGATGGTCCCTATGAGTGGGAATGGTGGATCTTTAGAGTGTACCAGACGCATCATAATAAAAACCACAGCGTATTAAATCTTATTTATTTGCTTAGCTTTCTGCAGTGTTGACTTTCCTCTCATTTTCACTCTTCTCCCAAAGCCCCATCAGCAGCACAAGCGGCAGCGCGGTGTGTTCCATTTATCAGTTTTTGGTAAATGATGATTTTATGCAGAGGGCCGATGAGATGTGAAGAAAAGAGCCATTATCATCTGTTACCTACTTGCACACACAAATCTACAAATCAGCCACTTATTGGCCATTTGGATGCATGAACAACAGTGTGTTCACCGATGGGATGTGAGCAGATAATACATTAACTTCTCACACTTCCCGCACATTGTCACCTCTGCAGCATTTGCTGTCAGAACATTCAGTGTGAGGTTGTGGGATTTGTATGTTACTTATACATGTGGACATACATACACAAATTTGACTGGCTGTTAAGTTGATTAAGATGCTGTAGTTGAAAACGGGTTTGGGTTCAAATAGTATCTTGCACCCTTTGCGTGTTTTTGTTTTAAGCAAAGAGTTAGGCTTTACACATCACTGAAAGAATGGCAATTTAATGCAACATCTTGTTGGCCTATTTTTGAGGCAGATTGCATTTTTTTTCTGTGGTTGTTCAAAAGAAATGAGTTAGGTCTCATTTCAGTTTAAAGTTGAAACCAGACTTTTACATACATCAAATAAAAATACTTTCCTTTTCTCGTTGTCTGAAGTTACATGAGACCAAACTTTGTCTTAGTTTAATTACAATCATCAATATTATTTGCTAAATGCCACGATAATGAAAGAAAGACTATGTCAGAAATGTATTTGATGTCAAAATCAGAAGTTTACATACATTTGGTTGTTATCAGCGATGACTGACTTTCCTTCATTCCTCCCAGAAGCTTCTCACATTAGTTTGCTGGAGTTTTGGCCCATTCCTCCTAACCGAACTGGTGTAATTCAGTCGCTTGCACATGTGACTGAGGTACAAATTCTCACAAATTCTCTATAGACTAGAGATCAGGACTTTGTGATGGCCTGATCACAAAGGCCATCACAAAAGCTTTTTCTTGTATTTAATGTAGCCACCATATATTGTATATTTATAAATTTGTCTCTCTGTGTGTTTTATTTTCAGATACACCCTTGATGGTGAGGAGCAGCAGTGACTCTGCACTCAACCCCCAAACCACAGAGACTGAATCCTCCTACAATGAAGCTAGCACTGTGATGGTAAGACTCAGAAGTTGTGGTAATAATAAAGAAAATATTAACAAGCTTAAAAGTATTTACATGCATGATAAATAAATTGACTGTGTTAATAAGAAACCAAGCAGACATGTTGGAGAGTCTAATTAACACAGGCCCATGTTCAATTATTTGTACATGAATGGGTGATGAGTGTTTTGTCTGTACCGAGTTTCACAGGGCAGTTAAATCGGGTACAGGAAACTCTTGTTCTATGTAATAAGATGCTAAATAACTTCACTGATCGACACATTCAGCCATGTTCCCCAAAGCTTCCGAGATAATCTATGATTGTCTGCTTTTTTGTATTCATGTGGACTGCTGGTTATTCCTTCATTAATATGTAGTAGTTCTGATCATTTTTATAGGGATATTTGTTTTTTTTTTTTCTAAATGAGGTTTTTTGAAGTTGCCAGGAATGGTTTTCTTACCTGTTGGAAACAGTTGTCTTATTGAAGCACCTCTGATGGAATCTTCAAAGTGGTTGACTACTCTCATCTGATTTTTGTTTAAAATTCTAACAATTTAAATATTAGATCTATGCCTCTTAGGCTTCCACTAACAATATACAGTCTTTTTCAATTAGTCTTTAAACCAATCTTTTCAGGATTAAATTTCTCATATTTTCCTGTTTGCAGAGGTCTCTTAGTTTTTTGGAGACATTGATTTACTTTGATATATTATCACTATGAACTCTCTCCAGTGCTTTTGTAATCTAATAGGCAGATTGTCATTAAATATGCTAAGCACATTAAGAATCTCAAGAGGATAAACACTTTGATTTTAGTGACCTCTTGACCTTTTACTTGAAAAGCTTTCTTGTTCTCAGTTTCAAAGTTTGCAACACCTTTTTTCTTAAGTTGAGTGAAGTCGTTCACATTTAAAATCTTGCGAGTGGTGATTAAGTCCTGTCCGATGGAGTTTAGAATACATTAAAAACATGAATATATTAAACCTAACCTAGCAGCATGTTTACTGCCGAATCAATGGTCCAGACAGGCAACAGGATTTTAATCGTCAAGTGGTACAATGACACAGGTCAGCAGTTTCCCTTTCAGTGCAACCATGTGAGGATACATCTGGTTAAAGAGAGGGAGTAAATCACGACCCTCGTTTCCCCTTTTTTCTTGTCAGACATATTTTGCCACATGAGGCTCCATTAATGAAGATGGATGACTCTCAAGAGTTTGCCCCCCCTTCTATCTTTTGAGGCCATCTCTGACTTTCTCGAAGGTCATAGGTCACAGTTTTTGTTAGCTTCATCTGCTCCTCCCTTACTACTGCTGAGCTCAGTTTCAGGTTCTCTACTTTCAATGCTAGTGAAGTGCAAGATGTCTTTTTATCTGGCTATATTGTCTTAAATACAAAAAGTGAACAGAAACAGGATTCAGCTAAGTTCACTTTATCTTTTATAAAGTGCAGATTCGAAATTATGTTCTTGAGTAAATGACAATTGGCACATCCAACTCCATAACTCTTAAGATCCTCAAATAATTTAAACCTAAACGTTGCATATTATGTGCATTAATTAATATTGTATAGTACTTAGTTATATTGTACTCATATTTAATTTTCTTGACATTTACACCTACCTCCCTTGTAGAATAAAATAGCAATTTACACACAGTCTTCTAGCTGGTTAGAGATGTAGTTTTGATGGCTGTTGATGGTGTCACTGTTTCTTATTCCTCTTTTGTTGTTTAACACAGAAGATCCCTCAAGTTCACCGCTTAAATTAACTTGATGCATGATTGGACTGTTGAGTGATGAGCCTTCTCCCCTCGAGACTCCTTACTGGACAAACATCCTTTCCTAATAAGTCTGTATTCCCCTTAGAATGATATGTTTGCAAGGTTCATTTTGTTTAGGGAATATGCTTGGTTCTCAGAGGTGGTCAGTGTTTCTACCTAATGTTGCTCAGGGCAACCGAGTATTTGAGAAGTGCAGCATGTACACAGCATGCTAAAGTGTTATGTTAGGTGTGAGCATTACAGCCTTATTCTTTTATATCAACATTTCCCAGCTCCAATCCATGTTAACTGCAATGTGAATTCGATTTAATAGTGTCTTACATAAAAATGTGTATTTTTACAACTAGTAAATCATTTTAATTGACACAGGAAAACTAATGGTAACTTACATCTTATAAATAACCTGTTGTTCCCTGGTTCTACTACATTTCAGCTCTGCAACCTATAAGTGGAGGTATGTTGAAAACAAGCATCAGTAAAACCTTAAAGTGTGTTTGTCCTCAACATACAGTTTATGTCACAAAACTCTTAAAAGCAGGCTTTAGATACTTTTTTGCAAATCAGCAGTTTTTTTGCAGTTTATTTCTGCAAAGCCTGAGGCCCAGTCCTCGCAGAGATGGGCTTAGGTGTATCTGCAAAGGTCTTTTGTTGTTTAGGTTGTGAATTCAAACAGATCTGAAGGTTTGGGAGACCAGAAACAATTTTCGAAAACGGTTTCCAGAGTGGAAGCATTTAAAAATGGCGATCTCATGTTTCAATAAGGATCTGCGAGCCATGCCTTTTTTTTTTTCAAAGCTATGAGGTACTAGCTTTATCTATATCTCTAACCCACATGGGCTTTAATCTTACAATTAACCAATTTGGTGCCTTTTAGCATTCTATGTGTTTTGCTTCATTCTGTGGCAGTCTTATATTGACACTTTTGGCTTGGCATACCTACGACAGCATTTCCAAATTTTTTCTAGATCCTTTCTAAAAATGTAGCATGTTTATCTCTATGTGAACCTGACCTGTTGCAACTTTCCATCAACATCTTTGCAGCAATTCTGCTTTGAACTCTCGGTTCTTAATAACGTGGCAATCATTTTTACAACGTCTTTCACTGGTATGGTGCCTTAGAGTATCGTAAAAGGCACCAAACATGCAACATGTTTGACTAGTGAAAGGTGTTGTAAAAATAGACAATGTCTATCTTGAAAGGGAAAAAATGGATATTTGAAAAAATATATATGTTTTTCAATAGGAGTAGTCATTAGTCTTCTAGAACCAACATTTTGTGGCTCTCTTGAATTTTAAATCCAACTGCTTCATCTTTGTGGATCTAAAACCTACTGTTGCTAGCAAAACTTTGCGGTATATTGCACCTGAGTCAGAGTTCTATTGTAAAACTGTTGTTAAAGTGTTAAAATTGGTCTAAAAAAAAGAAAATAGTCTCTTTTCTTTAACCAGCAGCTTTCTGGGTGCTTGATGGCCTTCAGTGTCTCAAATCTTCCTGCTGTCTTTGCTTTTCACTCTCACACCTGCTGTGCTGTAACAACCACCACATAAGTGTCGATGCAGTAAATGACTCTGGAGAAGCATCTGCTGTAAATAAATAAAAAACTTTTTTTTCCTCTTTATACAAGTTTTTTTTTTTATCTTGCTGTTACTTTTTCTCCCTTACCTTATGCATCCACATCCTGGTATGTGCTCACACACACACACACACACACACACACACACACACACACACACACACACACACACACACACACACACACACACACTCACACTCACTCACTCATCTGGCTCTTCCCAACCAGTCAGGTTCCAGCAGAGGTAATGGCTCCAGGGTAATTGTTCAAATTGTCACTTGGCCTTTTGGTGAGAGCAGTGAAGGGAAGAAAGTACTCTTTTTGCAGTAATTTTCTGTCTTTCTTCTGTCTGTCTGTCTTTTCTCCTACTCACTTACCCCTTCCTTTACGTAGTTTTAATCTCTAAAAGATTAAGTTCTACAGTCCGAACAATTCTTGTTTGAACTTGAAAATAAATGCATTAGGGTAAAAAAATCTATATATTTTTTGCTTGTATTACATTTTATTTTAAAAACACACAAGTAAAGTCAAACAAATATAGATACACAAGGTTGCTGGTCATGTGATAGTTAGACAAGGTGTTGTTACTTATGCACAGGGTGTCTTTGGGGCTAATAAGGCAGCAGAGCACTTATTTGTCATGCTATTCCTGCATTTGTTTCTGTGTGTGGTTCATATGCACATACTTGAGTTGTGTGTTACCCTGCATGCTTGCTGCTGACATTTTTCCATCCAATCTACATTTTAATTCTTGCATAAAACAATTTGGACGCTTAGCAGAGTATTGATTTTATTAGAATCTGCAAAAAGTAAAAGGTATTGATTATGCAGTACTAAAAACATTGTTTTTAATACTGCATTTCAATCACAGTATGTGACTTTTCGTCAGGGTTATTATAACATCTGCCCTCTGTGACGTTGATAAAAATACAGCCCTTTCTGTACATTTCAATATGTTTTAACAGACGATGGAGCCAAAATAATTTTCATTACCTCCTACTATAAAACTGTGACTCAGGTCCAAAGTACTGCAAATAAACACATTTTATTAATTCATCATCTTTTCACCGTTTATCTTCAGGTTACAACTATCATGAAGATAAACATGAAAATAGGAACTATGTAACCAGTATAAATGGAAAAAATGCAAAGCCAGCATTTCAACATTTATCATACTCACCCTTGGAGCAAATTCAGAAAACACTTTGGCTGATTGGTCATTTACTAATTAGTAATATCACTAATAGTTTGGTCTTTTTATCCACTTTGAGCAATTATTAAATTGGACCAAGAATAATAAATGCTTGCAGCCCATTTATTATACACGAGCAGTAGTTACTTAAAGCAGGATTATTAATCATTGCGTTAAAATAGAAATCTTGCTTTTCTGTCCTTCAGTTTTTGGAGGCCACTAATGCTCAAAAGTATTGATTTAAGATGTCAAATCTTGACAGACTGATGTATTATTTTTTACCCTCTCAGTATGTTACATAAATCTTTATTTAATGTGGTTTTACTTTGCTTTGTAAAATTATAAGGTCTTTTAATTTCTGCTTCTTATACCTATTTTCTACATTTTGGTGAAACCCATGTTTTTTTTTAACCTCATGCTCTATCCTGATGTTATAGTTGTTGGGGAGGAAAAAGAAGGGTTTGGCATATGTCTGTACTTTTATAGGAAACACTCCATAATAAAATATCTTGTATAACCTCCCATAGCATGTAAAATTTAACTACTGGTTTTTTTTATGTCTTAGTCTTCTTCATATTTCTGGAGTACTTTTTTGCTCACTCTTCTTTCCAACTTTGCTTCAATTCATAGACAAATAGTTGTCTCCTTTCTCTCTTTTTTGCTTTTTTTGTTACATTTATCTTCTTCACACCATTAAAATGAACTTGAGACGTTCATCATCCTTTTTGGTGCAAAGTTTACCAATTGCTACTAATATTGCTCTTGTCTTAATTTGAAAACCAATGTATCATTTTTAATACAGTAATTTGTACAAGGTGCAACTTTTGTTGCTGCCCTTTCTACAAGAAGTTCAATAACTGTAATTGGTCTGTGTTTTGTGAAATCGCTCAAATGTTTATGTGAATAATGAGGCACATTTGTTCGTTCAGATTCATTTACTTGCTTTAAATTGCCCCTTCATAAGATACAGGCATTTCTGGCCTTTGTAATTAATATGTTGTTCTTTCTTAGAGAGAATGATGCAGAGAAACTATTTCTGCATTCATTCATTAAATGAGACACACAATTAAGCACCAGTAGCTCCGCAATTAATATATGAGTGACTGTCATGACAGTGAGGTTGGGATAATTAATGTCACCTGTCATCTTTTTACTAATTAAGCTCAAATGACAACATTAACAGCCAGACCAGACCAATTAATTTCCAATCCACTAAAGCTTTAACATATGTTTACTGCACTGGCCGTCGGTCTTTATTAGGTTTCATCTTGCCCACCTACATCTCATTACATCCGCTATGTATCTGATTCTCGACTCGGTTTGCCGTTTCATTCTTTCTCTTTTCTCTGATTTTTCCTTCTGAAGTTGTCAGAGTGGGTCATATGGGTGGGTAGGATTGTGGGGGTAAAAGGTTGAAGGTCATGTTTTGAATCCATTAGAGGCATCTACTAACACAGAGCCTTATTGACCTGTGTGTTCGCCTCCATATGTTTACACAAATGTGTGGCCGGGGCGCACGCCTACTCCGAGATGACCCTGTGATAGTTGCATATTTGCTTATGTGTAAATCTGGAACTTCTAACATGAATTGAATATCCTTATTATTTCAAGCATGTTTATCTTTGTACTGCCGTGGAATTTCTTTCTTTCTTTATAAATCTTTGTGCCGCTGTAAAACTGAAATAGCCATATTGCACTTTCAACAGATTGTTTTACATTTAAAATGATCAGATCAAAGGAGCTGGTACAGAGGTGACAAAGACTCAAGTTTGTCCTAACAAAAGGAAGTTGTTAAAAGTTTCCTAACCATTGGGGTTGAATCTTTTCGAGTTTGTTGGTCTAGAAGACTTTCTTTTCAATAACATACCGCATTTGTCAAGTTTAATTAATTTGTAAGCACAAGTTCGTCTTTGAATTCAAAAAAGCTGTTGGATGTTTGTGGCCCTAGATAATGTGATGCTAAACAAGAGCAACAAAACATAGCTAATAAACGAAAAATACCTTTTGTCGTAGCTGGTTTCTTTCATTCTGAAAGGTATGAATTTGTCATTGAAGATCTTATCCAAATGTATCAGCTTCATTTGCTAGAAGCCACTTTTCTGCCATTCTTTTTGTTACTTTTAAACATAAGTAATACAAAGAGTGATATTTTATAAGAGTAATAATATCATTAAAAGTAGTCTCTTAATGAAGTTCTAATTTATTGAGAGGGAGTTATATAACAAATCAAGTGAATAAAAGAAATAAATGTTTCAGATATGTTGGATTGACTTCAGAACTGCTACAATTAGTTTGCAGTAAATCATACTATATTGTGGAAAAATAATACCTTTTTTCCTTTCACATTTGGTTGCCATGCCCACTAATACTCTTATTTATTACTGCTTAACAAGACCGTCTGCTTGCCTTCAAAAATTAATTAGTGCTTCATCTGTTGATCAAATTAGCATCTTCTCTCATCACTTCACATATTTATTCTTTTTTCTCCCTTTGTGTTCCAGTCAGTTTTAGTTATACAAATTTAATTGTTGGGTTCAGAATTTCAAACGAAGTTCATTAAGGTTAAAATCAAAACATTGGAGCATCTTTGATTTTCTTGCAGCTGCTTACATCTTTTTTTAAAATTCAGTCACATTTCTTAAAATTAGCGTAATCTCTTCGTTTGACTGATTCCCTGCTATTGTTATGTGTTAAAAATTCCCAGTCACTGGCTGACAAATAAGACAGATGTTGTGTGTGTGTGTGTGTGTGTGTGCTCTGCAGGCAGCCGGTGCTGAAGTGGAGGGGCCTAGAGGGATGGAACGAGCTCCAGTCAAAAACACCTTCAGTGGCAGGTCAGTGCCTTTTTTTCTGTATGGATCAATGATGAATGAGAAATTAAAATTTTGATGTGGAGAAAAAAAGAAAAGCATTCTGATTGAACACACCGAAAACAAAAGATCAAACTGATTACTATCAAAAGAGTTTCAGCTGATTTCTTTCTGTAAATCCTCTTGTGGTCCCCATCTGTACTGATTTTGTCTTCATCTGCTTTTCTAGTAATTTATCCGGATAATGTGCCAAACCATTATGTTTGTTTGTCTGAAATGAGTGTTTTTGTCCAATGAGAAGGTTTTGTTTGTGCAACATCCATGTTCATTGGTTTTCATGAGTGTGCCTCTGTCCCACTTTCTCTTCATTAAAGCTGTTTTCTAATCCAGATCAAGGCTGTTGTAGATATATTTACTGTTAAAAACTCCATCATTAGCTAACTACAAAAGACTGCCGAAACAGGGTCAAAGTCTCACACGGACACACACACACACACACACACACACACCTACACACACACACACACACACACACACACACACACACACACACACACACACACACACACACACACACACGCACACACACACACACACACATAAAAGGCACAAAGATATGCTTAGACTGACATAAACACATGGTCTCAAAGATAAACACAGTTGCATCTGCTATTTTTAAATGCACAAACTAATGAATGCTGCTTAATTAAGTTCTGGGTTGCCGGATGCCCTGTGTCTCTGAGGGTTTTTTTTGTTTGTATCCATGAGAGACGCAAGGCTTTTTGGAGCTGGATCCTACATTTGGACACAAGGGGAAGTCATGCAGTTACTCTGTGCTGCAAAAGAGAAACTAACTATAGAAAATCTATTTAACAATAACCAGAGTGCGGCTGTAATGTTTGCCTTTACCTTGTTTCACAAGTCAAATATTCCCATGTTAGCTTTGTAAGAGCAAAGATTGAAGTGCTCCTTCTACCACTTGGCAAGCATTTACCTACAGAGCTTTGATTTTACATTGCCATGTGGCCTTTGAGTTGGTCTAGTTCCATTCTTAAAAAATTTATGCCAATACAAAAACAGCTAGTTCTACAGCTTTATAACTTCTCTTCAGATCACTTGACTTAACCATAGAAACTGAGCAGGATGCAATGTATCTTATTACCGTAAATTCTATATGCCATTACTTCTTCATACGCTCTGAGCACTTTGCAGCTGGTATACGGCTCTTTTACAAATGGCTTTCAAAGACTGGACTGCTGCGAGATGAAATTGACAGCACAGGCTCAAGAGCGAGACAAAAGTGACATTATAAGCAAAGTGAAAGAGACTGAGGACGTATGTTATCGGAAGGCACGGTCAAAACCTGTACCTGCTATACTTGCACGATACACATGGCAGGAAGAAACAGACCAGCCACAGAAATTTGCACCTTGAGTGTGATTATTATGGCATTTATATTAGTCCATGTTGATAATTATTGATTAGTTTTAAATATCTGAAAACTGCCAAACTGGTGATGTGACCTTTCCTTTTTTATCCACAGTTTTCACTCCTCACCGTTGTTTTGTTTTAAGCAGTTATGTGGCATGTTGGTGAAACCTTAAACTGCTGCTGTGCAACAAGTTGTTGCTAGGTAACCAAAGAGTGAGTTAGCCATTGAAACCAACCTTGCTTATCTAGGGGTGTGTTCACACTGCAGCCTGAAGTGACCCAATTCCGATTTTTTTGACATAATGCGACCTGTACCTGATCTTTTCATGGCAGTGTGAACAGCACAGGTCAGATTCTTTTCGAATGTGACCCATATCCGTTACGTATCCGATTCAAATGCGACCTAACGTTCAGGCCGCATTCATCCAAACTGAACGCCACTGATTCTCAACAAATCTCACTATTCTGAGTCCTGATACGCGCAAGTGGGAAGAAAAACAACAACCATGATGGACTATATGAGGATTAAGTTGTTAATATGCTGTTCATGTTGGACAGCAACTTCAACTATATAAGCTAAGCTCCACCGTTAGCCTCCATGTTTACCTCCGCAAACACTGAGCTCTTCTTCTTTTTATGGCGGTTGGCAGAACACTGAGAACACTGAAACTATTGCGCCCTCTACTCAGCATGCGGGACACTTTCAGGTCGTTTGCCCGTTTACACTGCAGAACACATATAGGTCCCATTTACTGGCAGTGTGAACGACCCCAGCAAAAAAATCAGAATTGCCAAATAATCTGAATTGAGTCACTTCAGGCTGCAGTGTGAACTCATCCTAGTTGTGAGCGGTCAAGGAGCTAAAGTCTTTCCTTTGCCTACGACCCCCAAAATGCTGTGTGGTTCTGGATCGTAGTTCAGTAAAATTGAACAATTGTGGCCCATTTGCCATAGTTTACAGACTGTTGAGCAGGCCTGAATATAAGCTGCATTTGTAAGCTTCAGGTGTCCACATTATGCAGACCCAGGGGTTTTCCTTGAGTTTTTTTTAAATATATTTTGTTATAATTATTTGGCATTTTACTAGTTTTGTCATCCCTTTAGTAAGATTATTCATAACAAATACAATTTTCTTTGGTTTTTCTTTGCTGAGTTTTCAATTTTTCTATGATTTCAGCTACTGAATTCATAAACGGCTGGTGCTAACGGGGTAGTTTGCTAATGCTTGCTATCCCTTTGTCCTTTGACACCACTGAGCTCAACCAATACAAATTTTTGACTTGATGTTTTACATAAATTTTGTAATAAAATACTGTTGAATAAATAGTTGAACAAAATATTATGATTATTTGAATAATCAAATGAGCCTCTTTAGTCTTCATACGTATCATCTCATGTTCAAAGAAGGAAACATAGACATATCAGGACTATCTATGAAAGTTGTTTGCAGCATTTTTTTTCCTTATTTTTCTGCTTCGCCATTATCACCTTATTTGTTGCCTTAATAGACACTTCTGACAGCCAAATCAATAGCTAAGCTAACTAAATAGAAAACTTTTCAGTAACATTATCATCCCTAGTACTGAGCTCTACAGTTCAGAAAATACAATGGTTATTACAAAAGTAGTTGCCAACTCCCATTTATGTCATTTTCCCTCTAACTTTTCTTTTTACACATATCCTTTCACGCACACATAGTCTAATCTAATAAGAACTATCCCAGCTGTGAGTAATGTAAAAGTGATGTAATAATTTTTGTGGTCACCAAGGAAACGATCCTTGAAATTGCACTAAAAAAAGTCCAAAATGAAGGCGGGAATGTGGTCATAAATACTAGAACAGCAAAGCAGGAGTTAAATAAATGTGTGTTTTTTTTGTGTGGTGTGTGTTGTGTTTCCACGCAAACTGTGGTCCCCTTTGTGTTTGCGAGTGAGTATTTCTGCGCCTTCGAACGTACAGTAATGGCTAATCATTATTTTAACCACACCACATGCACCGCAAAGAACTCATTACGCATAAATCAAAACGGCCTTTTTCATACAGGGAAACAGATTTACTTCAAATTGGTTTATTGAAATGGCGTTTTCACTATATTTCTTTGTGAGTAAGGCGCGGTATTGAAGGTGATTTGGAAGGCGAGAGGTGGACAGGTAAATAGGTTCCACTGGTTGCACAAAACAAACAAGATTTAAAAAGCATTTCGTTCTTTAACAGCAGCTATACATCTTTGGTGATTTGTGCTTTAATAGATTTAGTCATCAACTGTGATAAAAGGTCTTATTGTGGTTATACTTAAACCCGGATGTAGTAATTTTCCTCTCTTTATGTGTGCTCCAGGCTGTTAATTTTCAATTCTGTTGCTTACATTTCTCCATGACTTTTTCAGTTAAGGGTTCTTCAGGAAATTTGAATGACAAAATACTCAAAATAAAAGATCTATAATGTAATAATGTGCTCTCAATTATTAAGCTGCTAATTCCTGCAATGAGTACTATTTGTTTTTGTATTGTATATTACCTCACTGACATTTAGTCTTTTTATCTTTACATCTGTGCACTTAGAGAGCCATAAAAAAGAGAAATACATTGATAAGAATAGCAATGAGAGAGTGAAATGCATTGGTGCAAAGAGCGTGGTTTGGTGATGCATATCCTCCTTTTTCATTTCTCCTCAGTGTTTCGGTCTTTCATAGAGAGGATCGGTAAAGTGGCAGCTGGATAAAGAGAACACCTGCTCTCTTCATCTCTCTTTGCCTCACTCTGTCCTGCTCTCTGTGCACACAGCTCCTTTTTCTCCCTCCTATTCATCCATTGCGCTTCGTGTCTCTTTTCTCAAGTCTCACCCGTTTTGTTGCTCCCTCTCTCAACCCCACTTCAGTATTTGCATTGATGCAGCCTGTCAAACATCTTTCACAAAAAAAATATAAAGGAAGAAAAAGGAAATGCAGATGGATCTCAATTGCTTTTGTGTATGTGTGTGTTTGTGTGTAGTAGGTGGAGATCAGAGGCGCAGCAGCAGGAAGAGATAAAGGGAGGGGTGCATGTTATTTTCCTGCTCATAATAATTCTTTTTATTAGCCTTGTCTAATTAATTCAGCGCCTCATTCTCCCTCACTCACTGTTTCATTTCTAAAGCTTCTCTGATTCCTACCTCCTTTTTTTCCCAGTTATTATTTTAAATTGACACTGTGATTTAAGGATGTGTTCCCTGTATTAGACTCTGCCTAATATAGGAACATCTCATGCCACTATAGTGATGAAAATAGACCACAACAACAAGGTGCCAATGAGTAGTGACCATCCATCCATCCAATGCCTAAACCACAGCAATGGACTTATTTCAGTAACAAAGAGCAGCTCCCACAAGACTGAGTCAAGCTACTCTATGGAAGGAGCTCATCTTGGCTGCTAGTATCTAGTATCTAGTATCTTGCTCTTTCTTATTTTTTTATTGTTCTGTTTGAAAATAATAGCCATTACCCAAGTGTAATGCTTGGAATGCCTTAATCCAAGCAAATGTTGAGTTGTAACATGAATTTAATGAATCAGAAAAGAAGAGTTTGGTGAAACAAAGCTCTGTCCATATTCTAGCTCATTTACCACATATTTTGACATATGATGTAGACATCACTAAAATAAACTTGAAATGTGGTTTCAGTTTACACTTTTTTAATCATCTCTCAAATCCTCAAGCTAGGGCTGACAAAGAGTCAATCTGCGTGACAGTTGTGACAGGAATGACAGATGGGCTTTTTCAAGATATCTTAATATAACAATTAATAGAATGGATTGTTAGCAATAGCATGTTAAGACTCATTGCATTATCGTTTGTTTTGGCTGAAGAATCATACATCTTCTGTAAAATTATATGGCTATTACTTGACAAATGTTTTAGCTACAATGTACTGGGCAGATAATTGAATTTGGAATATTTAACACCACTACAAGGTGGCTGAGTGAGTTTATGTTGTAATAAGTTTGGCATTTTTTTAAGGTTTCATTGCTTCTATTGTTAACAGATTTATCATGTTCTCAAAATCAATATTTTTACTGGCACTGACATGCTTCAAAAGCAATGGCAATATTAGTAATTCATACAATGTGTGTTATGGTTCACTTGTTGCTTTTACTGCTTGGATAGTGTAAGTGTTATTGTTGTCACAGACTAGTTACTGGTTTTGTGTCGGCCTAAAAAAGTCCTACTTACAGAATCAGAGTGTAAAATAATGTCTGTCCTGCTTTACGGTCATGTCTGCAGCCGTTTGGCTTCATGTAAATTTCTGAGCTGTGATGAGGCAATTTCAGCTTTGTGTGCCTATTTATGAGTCTGTGTGTGAGAAAGAGAGAGAGGAAACATGTTAGCATACTTTGCATGTCTCCACTGTTACCACCCACAATCATCTGTAACCCTCTCTGGAGTTTATCAGCATCTGTAGTGCTATCAGTTGATGGGGATTTAGGGATGGATGGATGAGCTGGAGCGGGAGAGGCAGACATGAAATGAACTGTTAGCATGACAGAGAATGAATGAAAGATTGCAAAACAAAGTTTAGACAAACTTGCTAAAAAGGCACATACACACACACACACGCATTCACACACTGGGAACAGAGAGAAGGTCACGAGAGGATTAATGGCTGTGCTCTGATAGATAAACCAATCAAACAAACAAAGACTTTAGCACGCGTACATATTAAAAGGCAGGATGTAAAGCAGAGACACACTTGAATGATCCAAACCACACATAGAGACATTAAGAGATTCAAAGTAAGGAAGAAACCCACAGAGACGAAAGGCACAAAACATATTCTTCAAACATACATCCACTGTGGTCTATGCCTTTATTAGGCTTGAATTGAGTAGAGCGCTCCCTTCTCTGAGGCCTGCATCCACAGACACGGATTAAGTACTTCACAAAAGCATATTTTCAGTATGTTATTAGCATTCATTGGAAATCTAAAGTCAATCGAGCGCAACAACTTTAAAACTGTTCCTCAGGAGACACAAGCTTTCAGAGATTAGATCGGAGCTAGCACACATGTGCTCTCTGTCTAACTTTCATTCGGTTTAATTCAGTTTATTTAGATGGCATTTCAAGACACTTCACAAAAAAGTCAACTCAATTCAATCATACATGTATCCTAATTGATCCTAGTTATCAAACAGTGCATTACATTCAGTTTATTACTCAAATTGTCTGTAGATTACTATCTCAGAAGAATAGATGAGAAAAGTGGTTCATGCAAATCGGAAGTGGACAGTGTTGTTGAGGATAATGAGAGAATGCAGTGGCCTTGCTCACCATCCTTACATCACCAAGAATGTGGTAAGAACAGCTTATCACATTCCACCTGTGGACAGGACCCACTGTTTGAGTGGGTTAAGCTGCTGGTCATTCTAACAGTACTGTGCTAATTTATTATAGATTCACAAATGTTTCTTCAAAAAAAATATTATTTTTTTATTCAAAACATTTTTCTGTTTTCTACAATAATAGCTTTATTTATTTATTACACACTGCATATTTATTTATTCAGTGTATGCAAACCTGGTGAAAAACTACAGGAAACAATTGACCTCTGTCAAAGGATACTGTACCAAATATTAATATTGATTTTCACAGGTGTTCAAATACTTATTAGCAACAGTAACACACAAACTATTAAAATTGTGATTTCTGGATTTTTATTTATATTTTTATTAGATTGTCTCTCACAGTGAACATGAACCTTAGATGAACATTTCAGGCCCTCCTCCCCCGTGATTTCTAAGTGGGAGAACTTGCAAAGTCGCACAGTGTTCAGATACTTAATGCCAAATACTTATTTACCAGATATGAATAAGAATATTTAATCTGGTAAGCATTGCACCTTCATCAATAGTCGAGGCAGTTCTCTGTGGTTTATAACGTGTGCATTCATAATGTGCCTTATCGCTAAAATGAATGTTTTGAAAAAGATAGCAGTTAAATGTTTATGTCTTAATGAATGTCTGAAGACAAACCAGTAGGTGATTTGAATTAATAAACTCCATAAAAGCAGTGTTGTACTGAGAGGGGACTCATAGATCCAATGAGGGGAGATTCATTGTAGTTGTTAGAAACCTAAAACTCAGCTTGGATTTAGAAAATAAAGGTGAATTTATCTGCTTATGCACACATTAGTTTAAGCGTATGGTCATATTTTCACATTTGCAATTACCTTTTGTCCTCTTTTGCTTGGAGTCCTTAATATTGAAAAAAAAAATCTTAGAAGACCATTACTTTAATGTGTACACATTCATATTCATTTTTACATTTGAAACTCATGTGCTGTTCAAAAGTTAAAACGCATTAGTCTAACAAAATGATTGTTGTACTTACTATAATAGTTTCTTTTATCTGTTTTGTCTTTGTTTCTACCATGTACTTGTGTTTCTCTAGTCTGACCAGAACGGTGGAGATCCAGGGAGAGGACAATCCTCTGGGTATTCATGTTGTCCCCTACTGCTCCTCACTCAGTGGACGGTGAGTTTTGTGTAAATTCATCTGCACGGTTTTGAATTGAAAAAGCACATAAAGCACATAAGATCTAATTCTGGCTATACCATGAAACACAAAATAGCTTTTGGAAGTACATAAACTCTACAGACACAGTGCAACTACTAAGTAAAGGAAAACAAAACAAAAAAAGCACTGTGTGCAGTTTTTTTTTACTTCCTAAAGTAAAGCATGATGGTTTTGAATAATTGTTCTCATGACTCTTGTGGACCCCGTCGCTGTCCTTCTTATAATCTTTATTCTTAACACGTTTTTGTTCATTCCTTCATTTCCTCATCATCTCGTTCCAGTTTCCTTTCGGCATTTTACAATCACTATTCTTGTACCCTGATTTCTTATTCTTGTGTAGTTGAATTGTATCTGAAGATTAGTATCACCTCCTTTTTGAAGATATCTTTGTTTATTATAATTTTCTTTCTACCACGTTACTTTTGCTCAGATAATCTTTCCTATAGTGTCTGTTTCTTCGGCTACAGTTTTCAGTGTTGCTGCTACACAGTTTGGAACAGTCTATTCAGTTTATTCCCTTGTTTCTTTTATTTCTTGCTTGTGTCCATTCTTGTATCATTTTGTATTTTGTCCTTCTATCTATCCTTTCTTGCTTCTCTCCTTCTTTGTGACTTTTATTATGTTTCTCCTTATGTTTGTCAAAGCCTAACTGTGTGTAAATATCACCCATAAATTTCTGGCAAACTTTAGAGTTTTACATTTTAAATTACCATAAAGAGCTCAGAATTCTTCTGGGATTTTTTTGTTGAAAAATGTGTAGGAGCCCTGACCATAACCTTCTGTTAGTTAATGGATAACATTTCCTATTGATTGCAACCTCTAAAAAGTCTTAGTGAAACACTTTTGGAGTTCTTTTTGCCTACAAATATCTCAATCTTAGAGTTCATATATCATTTTCTATCAAATCTTTATCAATGCTATGCTTTAAAGAACAATCTGAGCTTTTTCATATTCATGTATCTCTTGCTGGCACAGGTCTCTTGGTCTGTATATCCGTGGTGTGGAGGAAGAGAGCCGCTCAAGAAAGGAGGGCTTGTTTCAGGAGGATGAATGCATTGTGAAAATCAACAACACTGACCTCATGGACAAGACATTTAGCCAGTGAGTGCAGCTGTTTATCTCTGTTTTTCCTCAGAGGCTAACATTTTGTTTGGTTTAAAAACTTTGCATATTTTTTTTTCTAAGAAAGGACTTGCATGAATGCCGGAACATGAAACTTTACTCGTTTATATAAGGAGAATTGTCAGGAGTGAAAATTTTGTCACATTACGTCACAGTTAGTCAGTTTCTTCTGTTATTAGTAAATTGAGTCATACAAATTTAGGACTCGCAGATATTAAGGAGTACTAGTTCATTAAATAAATGTGCACCTTAATAAATTACTCATAAGGTAACTTATTTCAGTCATTCAATAGATAAAAGTGACACTCCATAAGTCAGAGACTCATTTCACATGTTAGGCAACATATATAATAAAATAGGATTTTGAATGTAGTTTGTCTGCCTGAGAAACATAAAAATCTATCAAGCAGCAAAAGAAAAACAATCATTTTGTGTTGTTTAAGATCCACCTGCACTGTATCTAAACTGGATTTGCACTTACAAACATAGAGCACTGCTAGTTTTGTTCAGACTTGTCAGGTGATATTTCAGCTGTAGCATTGTGCAGCAAGGTTTTGTGTGAATGCACACAGGGCCATTGTCCATGCCAGATTATTATCGAGGCTGCTTGATTAGAATATCGGTTTCACACAAATGTGGCTGCACGCCTTGTTCAATCAGACATAATAGTGATATCATCTGAGCACAATGCTCTCCATACTCATAACAAAACACACAGCTTTCATATCTGATTTCATTCTACTGTCAATACAATCTAAATCACTGCAAAAGCAATTGGTAATAATAAATGCTTGTGCAGAGTGAGTGTTGTGTTCAAATGGTTTTTCCATGGACTGAGAAGAGATTTCCACGAATTAGTCACATGACTACAGTTCGGCTTCCAGTGTTTTGTTGATGATGTTGTTTGCGACCTTACAAACATGGCTTCCACGTTCCACAGAAAGGATAATGTTCCATGATTTCAGACAACATGTTTGACCTTGGAACCAAGATATTCCCTGAAATTAGCATGAACAAGAAATATTAGAAATTTACTAAGATTATTAAGCGTTACTAAATATTCTCATTCTCATCTCTTAATTTTAACACTTAAATCTCAGAGGCCTTGCAGAGTTTTTGTTTGTTTACTTATTTATTTATTTATTTATTTACAAATTTTTGACTTTATAATGTCCTAGAATATCCTGACTTTAATATACTTATGCATTTAATCATGGGATATTCACTTTGTTTCTTGCACATTTATACAGCTTCAAAATCAAAAAAAATATATTTTTTTCTTGTAAATAGAAAATTACAAAATTAGTATTAGTTTTTTGGAAGATGTTAGCTCTTTTGTGGAAAATTATTATTTGCTTTAGAATGATACTCTGTCACAGGGTAATGTTTAAGATGATACATTGCATGGATTGTCCACAATGATGTCTTAACACAGATTATATTTATAAGGCAAAGCATTGCCTTAAGACACTTGATTTTACATTATGCTAAAATGACTGTACTCTTAATGTAAATATAGATAATGACATCATAGTTTACATTAGATTAATTGTCAATTTTCCAAAGTTTCACAATTTCACATTTTTCCATTAAATTCATGGAGGAATTTTTCATTTCTGACTTTCAAACAAAGTCAACTCTAATCATCATAAACTATTCGGAAAACAACAGGGGTGTAATCAAATGAAATTTTAATTAACTGGATTTACTCCATTGCTTATCTGAGGTGAATGATGCTGATTACCAATTGCTCCTGACACCGTAGTGCCTGTAACTTGCTTAGCATGATCTGATCTAAATTAATTCCCTGCAAAATGATCTTTTTCATTCTTTATGAGTTTCTAATGGCTGTGTGTCCAGGTGTTGTGGCTCTAGGCTTCCTGAACTGTCTGGTTTTGAGCTTGGAGAAAGTGATAAAGAAAAATGCTGCAAATAGCCATTACTAATTCAATTGGAGGAAAAGGAAAGCTTTTACACACTTAATGATGATGGAATAATAAGGGATCAGTGTCTAAAACTATCGTTTTCTTTGAAATTCGGTCCTGTAGTTGTTAGAAATCAAACTTCTTAAAGTTTTAAGTATCAAAGATCTGTCATATACTTTAAATTAATCATGTGTAATCAGATTTATTAACTATCTCTATTTTTCTCCTAATCGAGTTATTCCCTCCCACAGTATAATTAATTTTCTTCTCTGAAACTGATAAGTACTCTTTGGAAGTTATTATGAATGATGAAATTATCATTGCATCTGCTAACTGCCTTTGCTTTCTTTAAAAACCCAGTTCACCAAACTGAACATTTTTTTTTTTTTGGTTTCTCTTTTTCCTCTTCTTCCTTGTAGATCTCAGGACACTTTTCGCCAGGCGATGCGGTCCCCACTTGTTCGTTTGGAAGTCGTGTCCTCGTCAAACAGAGAGCGATATGAGAAAAGTCTGATCAGTCAGCTGTGTGTCAACAGTACGGCTCCGAACAGCAGCCCTCGTGTCACCAAGGCCAGAGATCCGCCGCCACCAGTCAAAGCCAAACCTGTGTTTAAACCTCCTGAGAATTCAGCTCCACGTCTTGTAGAAGAAACTCCTCTTCTTGAAGCAGTTAGTGTGAGTTGTGCTTCAGTTATATTAAAAACACTCAAATATGCAGTAAAAATGACTCGGCAACATTAAACGGATATGACAATATAGTTTTAAGATCCAGTAAATTACAATAGTCCACTTACCAACAACCAGACAGCACAGATATCAAACAACAGGCATTCATGCATTCATCAGGTCTTCTTCCACCCACCATCATGTCATGTTCATGATCTAAGTTTTAGTATGTCTCTCTAAGCTCTGTATTTTTTATTATACTTTATTTGTTTTTCATTCTTTTCCTGTGGCTTTAAAAAGCAATAAGTTCCACTTTATTTTTACCTTATGTCCACCTTCTTCCTAGAGCTAAAAAGCTTATAAAACCCGAACACATGTAACCATGTCGTCAACGTCGCTATGGTTACTTGGCTGACATTTGAAAAACAACTGGCTTAGAGGGAACAGTTTCTTAGCAACAGCTTATTATCTTAGTTTATTAAAAATAAGTTTTGTTGGTCATGCAGGAACTCTGTACAGTTCTATAAACAGTTTGAGGAGATGCATATTTTCATTTTTTTTTATTTATTTATTTTTATTTTAACCATCGTATTTGATATTTTTATTAAATTACTTTGTCGTAAACTGTCTGGAAAAGTCCAGAAGTTTATTCTGTTTCCAGTAAGGGAGGAGAAAAGACAGAATCCCTTCCTTCCATTCAACTATTCAGTTCCATCTGACCACAGCAGAAATATCTCCTATTAAATCATACGGATTTTTTTAAATTTATGCTCTTAAAACAAGAAGACAATTTTAAGTTGTTAAATGTTGGATGTTTTGCCCTTTAAAAATGATTATGATGCAGAACATCCAGGGTGTTTTGTGCAGATAAACAAAAAAGGCTTTCTTGGCACTTCTGGTTCCAGGCAGACCTACATCTCATGATTAAAGGAGAGTTTTTGAAGAATAGCTTCTAACCCTTGCAAAGGCTTAAAAAGTATTAAATTTGTGTATCTGAAGAATTAGGTCCTTAAAATGTTTTAAATTTATTAGGAAATATGTAAGTTGACCTTATATATCGCAAGTCCAAATTTTGTTGTGGCTGAACGATTTATTCTTGTGTGTTCTATGTAGTTTAGTTTTCTCATGGCACTTTTCTGTAAGGCAAAAATTTGAGCTGCATGCAGATATCATCATCATCATCATCATCACTTTTTGTGGTTGAGGCTATTGCCAAGTAGCTACTAACAAACCCTCACTATCTAACTAGCTAGCTTTTTTGCATTTAACACTGGTAAGTGTAAGTTATTGCCAATTGGCTGGATGACATTCGCCTTTTCCAACTCAACTACTATATAAAAAATGCAATATTGTTTTGTACATTTTGGTTGTGACACAGGTCTTGAATTTATTCATAATAGTTTGAAAAAAGTCTTAAAAAGCCTTACGTTTGAGTTGACAAGACCTGCAGAA